>OY728125.1:778958342-779255842 GCA_963277665.1 Viscum album
TCTACTAACGTGGTAGCAGCTCCCAGGATTAGTTTGGAGACAAGGGGGTCATCGCTGTCTAGGGAGTTGCATGCTCCATTAAAGAAACGTTTGAATGGGAATGAGTCAAACCAGGGAAATAACGGGCACGTTGTATGACATCCGCATGTCCAGTAAAAGATCCTACAATGCGAAATGGAAGAACAAAGGATTCAGTGGGTTTTTGATAAGAAACAGGGACAAGCTACTTGTATATTGCAAAATAGGAACAGAGACTGTAGGCTGGAGGAAGAAGATGCAAGGAGAAATGAAGAAGTTATACAGGAGGCACTGCTGCTCCCCGCCCAAACCCAAGCCGATTTCTAAGCCAGAGGCCAAGTTCCCAGAATATTCCCCTTTGCCCCTCCCTCATTCCAATGTTCCATTATAACAGCCTTTACGTGGGGCCCAGTTGGCTAACAAATCCCCTAGGAGGCCTAACAACCCTCCCCCAACAAGAACATTCTACCCCTTATACCCCCCTTCTAGAAGGAGCCTTCCAAGTGTGTTGAGGACGTCCAGGTCTCTAACACAAGCCCCACCTTGAAAATCAGTCATATCCTCAAGACTGAGGAAAAAAACTGATTGGGGTGCTCCCTCTCTTCATAAAATCTTCAAGTAATTTGTCATATGGTCCTCCCTGTTATATGGTCCTAGAGAAACCGATGGCGGTGCACCCTTTCTTCACATATTCTCCAGGCAATCTCCTAGATTGCACTTCCAGCGCTGTGGACCGACCGTGTTTGTTGCTACCAACTATGATGCGAGGTCCGCCTCCGCATACCCCTCTCCCACTTGAAATAGGTGTGTGGCCCTCCCCCATGACCCCAGTCGTGAACCACGGCGCGTGACTCATCTTGTGGCTCGTTCCTGACATAGGACTCTATGTGAGGGAGACATTCCATTGGGAGTTCCGCCTCCTGCACCTCCATAGTGCTAAACGGCGCAGAATAAACCTCTGGCAGCACTAGCCGCTGAGCTGGCGGAGTCGCCTCTTGTTGTGGCAGCGGTGTCGCATGCATGATCAGCTTCTCCATGACTCCTAAAGGTTGCGCGCTGTCCTTGCTTGTCTGAGCGTCCATCTCTGTCGTCGTGAACAAAGTCCCCTTTGCACCGTGTTGTTGCAGCGGCACTAAGTTGCACAGATTAGTATTGTCAAAAACAGACAACTCCTATGGCGCTCCAGCCCTCGCCGACGAGAGTGAAGGTCGCTCCTCTAAATGAGATGGCATCTTTGTTAGACGACAAACCCAGATTGTCAGGGATGTTTGGAACTCAGTCTGCTCTTGCGGTGTCTAGAAGAGCATGGTGCTGATCCGCAGTAGGCGTTGATCCGCCGCATCAAGCAACGTCGTCATCGTGTTGTTTCTGTATTTTTTTTCTTGACTTTTTCTTCTTTTTTTTTCCTCCCCCAAAGCATCTTCGACAGTGCTCGTCGTCGCAACGAGGAAAAAAACAGCAGCGCTCCCCTCCTGCTCGAATGATTCCCGCAGCACACCCTCACCCGGAAGTAATATCCGACATCACTTCTCTCCAGTAGTGCGCACCTTCGTAGATGCCAGCCATGCATGGGATGCTTCTGTGGAACGCGAGTCGGTCATGCAAGCCTCTGTTGAGCGAAAGTCCAAGCTCGAGCGTCAGACACAAGCCGACTGTGAGCGTCCTCCAAATGCGATCTGGTGGGACACGACTTCGTCGAACGAAGTTGAGCCAGCCGAGTGTTCCTCCTCGAAAGGTGAGTCGACAGTGGTTTCACCTGGGCGGCGCGTGCCTCGTCCGAGCAAGCTGGGAACGGGACGTGCCTCTGTCGAACGAAGAACTTGCAATGTGTGTCGCCGCCGAGGAATCCTGGAGTGTAGTGTTGGTGATGAAGGTCCCGAGCGCAGCGGAACCTCGTGGGTGGATGTGCCCACTTGACTTTTTGTCATTAGCAATGATCAATCCGGGATCAATACGACGATAAACGCCACACTCCACGAATCGAATCACAGAAATAAACAAATTAGAAGAATAGTCACAGAACCACAAAGGAGGATCATCACAGGTTGATTATGATTAATTTAATTAATTGACAAAAAGTACCTTTTATGGCGTTCTTTCTTCGTTGATATTTCTGATCACGTTCCGATGTGATTCATCGTTGCGTCACAGAAGCCAAGTGTAGACTTCCTCTAACGGTGATCCACACGTGCACCCCGTATCTCTGAACGTCGCCAAAGGAATCTCCGGGTGCTAGCGTGGAGAAGCATTTGTTTGCGTTGTCCGCCTTAAATCGCCTTGATCCGATAGAGGAGGATCTCTCTCGGTCTTGAGAGCGTTCTTGGAGGAAGGAGTTCTTTCGGCTTTGAGAGAATTCTCCAAAATTGTTGTGCACAACGATTAGGAAAAAGTGTTGGGGTTGTGAAGATATTTATAATCGGGTTTAAGGTTATAGAGTTATGACAATAAATAAACACGTTACGCGTTTTATTTATTTCATTAACTCTTATTGAAAACTCTCATGTCGAATCATTAATTCCTTGACATGCATTATAAAGTTATGACAATAAATAAACGTGTTACGCGTTTTATTTATTTTATGAACTCTTATTGAAAACCCCCATGTCGAATCATTAATTCCTTGACATGCGCCCACGCTGATTATAATAAATATCATTTAATAAAACAATATTATTTCCTCAAAATCCCGACTGGAAAAACTACACGGCGTGTAATCATTAATACACGGCATGTACTCGTTTTTCATTTCCTTTCCAAAATGAAAACTACACGGCGTGTACATTCAATGTACACGGCGTGTATATCTTGTTTTCATTTTATTCTTCCTCCAACATTAAAACGATTTAGGCTTCCTTGAATAATTATTAAACCACATATGGGAATAATCTTTATTCTACTTGAGATACTTGGATACACTTAGAGTGTGACCCTCTAGGCCTCTTTCTCGTTGGCATTAGGCGGGCTTGCCTAAAATCCAAGATTACTGTCTAGCAACGGGTCAAGGCACCCAAGAGAAAGAAGTTGACGCCGCATTGACGTGTCACCTCATACGAACGCTTACCATGTAATTTAATCTCTTTGTCTCAATATCTCATCAAGCAGGTTTCATGGCAGTGTCATAAACCTATGCGCTTGATCCGTCATTCTTTGACTTCCAGAAATAAACTCGTCGTGACACCATGGCCAGGGAATTTGGGCGACAGTTCTATTTCAATCAAAGGGTCCGAGATATCTACTTCTATAAATATGGAAAGGAAAAATCATTCCTCGACTTATCCATTAACAACATGTCATTCGTGACGCACCCAACGTACCCTACTTCCCGCCAACTGTCTTCGTGACGGTTTTCGTCAGCAAATCTAAGTGCGCGAGTCATGACATGAGTTAATGATAATCTTCCAGTCTAAGGACCATTACACACGCTCGTAGATAGCAATGTCCGACGACACCAAGACATGCGGAATTACTACCGGCGGGTCTGTTCTCATAATCTCTCATCTTGGAGATTACCAAGTGTGAACTCTATGAGAGAGAGTCTCATCTTCTTACGAGTACTCGCACATGACGGTCTGTATATTATGTGTCTTATCATCGTATGTCATCCAACCGTAGAACTTTATTTAAGAATATTGTTATAGCATTTCAAGGTTCTCATCATAGCGAGGATCTGTCATAACCTTATTAATGCAACAAATATTTCAAGACATTATTATATTATAATCATGCAGAACAATGAACAATATATAATAAGTGTACATTCATGTAATCAAAGTATAAACAGTTGGTTCTCAGGACACCAACTCTAACAGGTGAGACGAAGTAAGCAGTGCACACCGTCACAGTGAATTCGGCGGTGCACGCATAAGAGGCAGGTTACCAAATGATAAGAAGCAGGGACAAACTACTTGTATTTTGCAAAATAAGAACAGAGACTACAGGCGGGAGGAAGAAGATGCGTGGAGAAGAGAAGGCATTGTTGCTCCCCGCCCAAACCGAAGCCGATTTCCAAGAGATAGGCCAAGTTCCCAGAATATTCCTTTGTACCCCTTCCCCCGTCCCAACAAACCCTGATAACAGCCTTTAAGTGGGGCCCAGTTGGCTAACAAATCTCCTAGGTGGCCTAACAACCCTCCCCCAACAAGACCATTCTACCCCTTATACCCCCTTCTAAAAGGAGCCTTCCAGGTGTGTTCAGGACGTCCAGGTAACAGTTTTCCTGTGCACACATTTGGTCAGATTAAGAATCGCAAGTCTGCAAGCCTAGGTGGATCAAAGTCTTCTGAAAATGGTGAAACAGTTTTCTTGACTGTTGTTGCGGGTGTAGATGAGGCCCAGGTGGAGCTGGAGGAAATTGTGGAATTTCTTACAAAGCTTGACAGAAATGTGATTTTGGGTGTTCGTCCCCTTCGGGGTGCGCTGGAGGGTGAATACTTGGTACAGGGAGCTACACGTAAGTTAATCGAGGGTGCTGGTATTGTTGTTTTTTATAGTCATGGCAATGAGTAAAGCTCAAGTGGAAAGTGTTTC
The DNA here is from genome assembly GCA_963277665.1 of Viscum album. Taxonomy (NCBI): domain Eukaryota; kingdom Viridiplantae; phylum Streptophyta; class Magnoliopsida; order Santalales; family Viscaceae; genus Viscum; species Viscum album. The sequence goes on from OY728125.1 coordinate 778,962,888, forward strand.
CTATGGCAAGCATGGTGCTGTTGCAGTTTTTCTGTTTGGAGCATTTGTTGTTTCATCCTCCATGTCTCCAAGATTTGTCAACCGGCTAGCACAGTCCTTTCAAAATGTAGGGAAGACTCTAAAATTAGTTGATGCTCCCGCTTCGGATGGTGTTCGGAGAGCAGCCTTGGGAACTCTTACGATAATGGTTTTTGGTACAGAGGAAGCTCATGTGAGTTGTTCAACAGTTCTGTTAAGTGGAAGTGTTGTGAAGATGGTCTATCAACTACTTGTTGAAGTACATATAGCTTCATCATCCGAAGCAGGGGTACATTTTGGATGTTTGGAAATTGTATACCGCAGTTGAAGCTGCTGCTGTTCGTGCGTGTTTGGAAAATGGGTTGACATTTATTCCAGCACCAGCACAGCAGCCTAAAAAGGAGGCAGTAAAGAGCAGTCAGAGTTGGTCTAGAAAGTTGCAGTCCTTGCAGTAACAAGTACGGGAACCTCTTCCACCTACATTGACTGGTGAGGTGGGGAGATTGGAGAAGATTGGCATGGATGATGGGACATTACATAAAAAATTTACTGCTGAAGGTAATTTAACAAACCTGCATTGGGCAGTTACTGGATCTGCCAAGCATCGCCAAGGAGTACTGGTTCCAGAGAAGATTGCCTCACCATATTATTTAGCTACAGAGAATTGGAAGGAAGAAGGTGCTGAGGTGTTACACAAGCCGCCTAATCTTGCCATAAGGGAAGCTCATAAGTTAGTTGGAGGGGCATCTACTCTGGATGTTGTACAGCCCCTTGAACCCACCAACAACCTAAGGACAGCCAAGAAAATTCTGGGGCTTGGTCATGCTTGCAAATTAAAACTCTTTTGACGCCTAGAAAAGGTTGCATGGTTGTTTAGGCCGCTGCCAAAGCCACCACCAGGGGCTATCGTTCCAATGAGAAAGAAAGAGTTATCGTTCCAGTACTAAAGCAGCCGAGCGGTGTTTTTGAAGGTCCACCTTGAGGACAAGGTGGTTTTTCAGGGGAATTGTTAGGATGTGGGGCTGCAAACCGTTCTGTGAGTGGGATTGAGTGCTGTTTGTGTGGCTGTTGTGCGTGTATGTGGTTGTGGATGGTGGAGTATGTGTGTTCTGTAATAAGGGTAGTTTTGTATTTAGAATATTATTAATTGTTAGAGCTGGTAGTGAGTTGGTAGGGGTTGTTAGTAGTGGCAGGTAGGGAGTTATTGCCTGGGTGGTTGGTTGTCAGGTTAGAGTGCTAATAAGGGAGAAGCCAGTGTGGAGGGGGGGTCTATCATTTGAATTTCAGCAAGGCTGTTGGGGGCTTGGATGTTGAAACGCTCAGGCTGGGCTCTATGAGAGTGGTCTTCTCCTGGAGTTCCCCGGTCTCTTCTCCTCTCTTCTACTGTTTTTCAGTTAATCTTCTGTATGTTGTACTACTGTTGAGCAGAACAGTAATATACAGCCTGATTGTTCTGCGCTCTTCCCTCATTTCTGCTGCGCCACCTACTGTTAAGTTGGATACCTAACAGATGGCCAACTCTTACCTTATTTTTTTGGGAATGGAAAACAAAAGGGAAAAGTTACAGATTGTTCTCTTTTCTTAAACAGAAAATAAACAGTTTTCTAAACCCAAAAAGAAAACACATCAGGAAAAGAAGTTTTCTGTTTTTCTATTTTCAAAGATAAGGAAACTATTACTTTAAAATAGAAATCAAACAACCCCCCAAGTCACTTAAAAGTGGTGGAAAGCAATCCAGCAGGTGCTCAACTCCAATTATATGTATGTATGTATGAATTAGAATATTTAAATGAACTGACATAGGCGGAAAATAAAAATTAAGAACACAAGCACATAGATACCGAGCATATATAACATTATTAAAAATGGAAAAGAATGGATGACAAATGAAGATTACTCTCACTTGTGCTGAGGATTTTGGAATTCTAAAATTGGCTTCGAATGGGTGCCTGCAAAATCAAACTAAAGAATTGGAATACAACTGAGTGTGACAGTGACAACTTTACAAAGATGTGGCTTTATGCCGAGCATAGGAACAAGCTTTCTAATTAAAGAAAGATTTTAAATTAGTCTCACATGTTTTCAAGTCAATGAAAACTTTGGCCTTAATTACCTTGTAAATGGATAGGTGCCTCCAAATTTGAAATTTCGTTCCACCTCCATCCTCGAATTTGACCATCATCACCACAACTACATGAGACATTTACAAAATTTATGATTTCAAAAAACAAAATTTTGACATCACGGCCACTAATATGAGAGTTCAGGTTCTTGTATGAACAACAACAATAAACAAGCCTTAAACCCAATTAAATGGAGTCAACTACATAGATCAAAATCGTCAATTAGCTCTATTGAAGACTGTTTTCATTCAAACCATTTAGAACAAGACCATCTTGAATGATTTGTTTAAGGGTCTTTTTAGGTCTACCTCTACTTCTTTTAATAAACGAATTTGTCATTAAGTTTATCTTATTAACAAGTACATCCCTATGTCTCCTTCTAACATGTCCAAACCATCTTAATCTAGTCTCAGTCGTCTTTTCGTCAATCAGAGTCACTCCAATTTTCTCTCAAATACATTCATTTCTAATCTTATTCATCTTAGTATGTCTGAATGTTCATCTTAAAATTTTCATTTTTACTATCCTTATTTTTTGTTCAAGATGTCTTGTCAAAGCCCAACACCCACTACCATATAGAATAGTTGGTCCAATAACAGTCCTATAAAATTTACATGAGACTCCACATAGAATAAGTATACACAAAACTACAGATCAGAGAAAGTTGTAGTTGGGGTTTGGCTTAGTGGTAAGCACCCTGTAATCCTACATGAAAAATGGGGGTTCAAAACCCATGAGGCGCAGGGTACTGTAGCAGTACTGTAGTAGTACTGTGGCAGTGGTGGTACTGTAGATCGGTGAGTACTGTAGCGGCGGTAGGGTACTGTAGCGGCGGTGGTACTGTAGCAGCCAGTTTACTATTCACAGAATGGGCCTTAGGCCAAAATTTTGGGCCTACGGACTATGTAATGGGCTACATGCTCACTGGGCCTTCGGGCTATATAATGGGTCTCCCTCTACCCAGTTAAAAGAGGCATTTACTTTGCTTTGATAATAAAATGAGGCTTCGGCCCCAACCTTTAAAAAAAAAAACAGAACAGAGAAAGTAATTTCTAAGCTCCAAAAATGTTACTTTGGCCTTCCAAAGCCAGCTTAAACGCACACCTACTCGTGTGTTTTATGTTCTCTCCCTTTATGTCCCTCTCTCTCACGCACACCATGTTTTTGGCTCCATAGAACAGAAATGGCACATGAGCAGTAATTTTATGGAACAGCAATGCATCATTTATGATGGCTTTAGGCAATGAATCTGCAAGTAAAGCTTCAGAATACAGATTCAAGGGACAAATTCACACGAATGGCATGCAATAGCGTTGGGGGGGGGGGGGGTATATAGATGTATGAAAACTAATATATTTCATCAAACCTTAATAACAAGGACTTTTCATCATCACCGTAAAATTGAACATCATAAGCAGGTCCATCGTGTCCTTGAATGTAGAAGTAAGGCTCCGCTGGTAACAAGCTAAGAAAGTATGTTCAGATTGGAATAAACAGATCCGCTGCACGCTATAATTATCTAATCATGAATAAGAGTATTACCGCTGTTTCATATTATCGCTGATTCCTAGCGGCTGCACCAATTAAGGGTATTAATAGAAGAAATAACGAGAAAACGCTGTATATAACTTATTCTTGAAATTCATGGAATCAATCTACCAGATGGGCAAAACTCGCAACAAACTACAATGTCACCAGAAGTCCGGATAACAAATATAGGGATTTTTCATCAGAGTTGCTACTAGAGCATCAATAGTGAACATAACACGGGAAACTGATTCAGCGTGCCCGCCACAACTGAAACCTATAATGCTTACGAGGGAAGATGCGCAACGAGATACGGAGTACGAAGAGATGCATCCATCGCCGGAGGCAACGACGATAAGGTCCGGGTTTGGATTTTGAGAGGGAGCGAAGACAGTCCTGAAGACCGTCTGAGTTTCACTCTCTCTCTCCTTCAATATAGTTTTTCTGTAAGCGGCTTCGTCCCAGTTCGTGGCGTCGCCGCCCATGCGAGTAATTCCGGCAACCTGGAAATGGGCTTTCGGTGCAGCCATCACTTTTCACGGCGCCTCCGTTTCAACAAATCCGTCACTCCCACCTGAAGAGGCGTGCACAGACTCGTATCGGCAACGCGAGTACAATTACAAAAAAAAAAAAAAAAAAAAAAAAAAAACTCAAACCCATAAACATTAATGTATAAATTTGAATTGGTATACGAGTTTTGCACCGAAAATTCTTATTATTTCCACCTGAAATCTCAATATAAATTTGTGAATGTATTTAGTTATATAGTTATGTTAACACAAATTTCAAGTGCTATAAATTTTCAGTATAAATTCTCAATAAAAAATTGCATTTTTTATTTATGTATTGATTTATTTTCAATGAAATTCTAAGTGAAAATTAGAAAGGTAAATTTACGGTGAAAATTTTCACTGGAAATTTCCAGTAAAAATTTGAAAAATTCTATAAGGAAATTTGCAGTGTAAATTTACACTGAAAATTTCCACCGTAAATTTCCACCGCAAATTTTCCTATGAAGTTTGTAATTTAATTAATAAATGTCGTATTACAAATATATATAATCTATATTATATATAATAAATATCATAATAAATATTATATATATAGATATTTAATAAAAATAAATAAATATATATATATATAATGATTTTCCATAAATAATAAGCAATATATACTAATTACGTTGGAAATTTGTAATGAAAATTTTCAGTCCAAATTTATTTGTATGTATGTATGCACTAAAAATTTTCAGTCTAAACTTATACATAAATTTTTCATTGTAAATTTAAATTTATACATATACATATATGTTTTTTCCAATATTCATTCAAATGTACTCTAGAAACATTCACTTGAAATATTTTATGTAAATTTGCATTGTAAATTTCCCATATGTATATACTAGAAATGTACAATGTAGTATTACGATGTATATCGATATCAGTGTATGCGCGCATGTGTGATTTTCAGTGCAAATTTCTTTGGTTCATGTTGTGTAGTAAAGATACATTGGAATTTTTCACTAAGAAAATTCAGTACAAATTTACGGTGGAAATTCCCATTGAAATTTTGCATGGAAATTTTTCAATGTAAATTTTCACTGGAAATTTTCACTGGAAATTCTCAATATAAATTTGTGAATGTATTTAGTTATATAGTTATGTTACCATAAATTTTAAGTGGTGGAAATGTTCAATGTAAATTCCCAGTAAAAAATTGCATTTTTTATTTATATAATAATATATTTGTAATGAAATCTGAAGTGAAAATTAGAACTGTAAATTTTGAGTGTAAATGTGCATTGAAAATTTTCAGTGGAAAATTTCACTTGAAATTTCCAGTGGAAATTTGGAAAATTCTGTAGGGAAATTTGCAATGGAAATTTACACTGGAAATTTCCACTATAAATTTCCACTGCAAATTTTCCTATGGAGTTTATAATTTAATTAATAAATGTCATATTATAAATATATATAATCAATTTTACATGTAATAAATATCATAATAAATATTATATATGTATATACGTAATAAAAATTGCATATATATGTATCCATATAATGATTTTCCATTATTTAATATATACAAATTACTTTATAATAAAATTTAAAAATATATTATATATATAATAAATATCACATTACATACATGTTTATTTATTTTAAATATATAGTAAATATTACAATGTATGTATATATATACGAAGAAACCCCAATCAAACGCTCCACCCGAAAAAAACGAGAAAATGAGGGCAGTTTCGTCCAAAAACTCAACCTAAGGATCGGGTTCAGGTGGGGAACATGAGACGATTTAAATCCTGCACAGACTCATATGGGCCACGGCGACGGGGGCTGCAAAACTATATCCGTAAAAAAATTTGCGCCCGATCGTTGGGTACGCAATTATAAATAGTATTTCAAAAATTTATATTTGAAAAATAAAATAAAATAATGTAACATGATAAATTAACATGAATGATAGTTCAGTTTTAATACAATCATACATAAATCAAGAAAAATATAGTATCATATTGAGTTTTGAACCCGACGTTGGGCGCCTGTGTTTATTTGGAGTGTGACACCAGATTAATAAATATGATTGATGTGTTAAAACATTGATGTAATAATCCTGAAAATGAATATGCAAGACTACTCTTTTGTTTCTAATACAACGCTTTACTGATATCTTTATTTATGTTTTTAGTTTTATCATTATAATTTTTCATATACTAATATTTATGTATTTTTATAGTGTTTTATAATACAAAATAATGTCATGTTTTTTATTTTAAAATACAATATCTGTGAACATAGGTTTTTTTTTTATAATTTTTGATAACGTCGTGCAATTAAAAAAATATAAAGTCCATTATTTCATTTTAACAAATATATATATATATATATATATATTACTATGAGTTTTTAAAAGTAAATTAGAAAAAATTAATAAATAGGATAAATAAAAATAAGAAACAATAATAATAAATATATAATAATATTATGCATTAATATATTTGCATTGAAAATCTAAACGTATATTTATTTTAAATTTAATTTAACATAAATATAAATTTTAACTACAATTTTTCAATAGAAATTTTCACTAAGAGTTTCTGTTGTGAATTTTCAATGTAAATTTATGATGAAATTTTAGATTTTTTATTTATATATCAATATTTTTTATTATAGTTTTAAGTGGATGTTTCTAATGCAAAATTTTAAATGTAATTTTCCAGTAAAAATGTACATTTTTTTATTTTTGTTTTAATGTATCTACATTGTAATTTTAAGCGAAAAATGGAACTGTGGATTTCTAGTGGAAATTTGCACAGAGAATTTTCAATGGCAGTTTACACTGGAAAATTTCACAGGAAATTTACGAACCAAAATTTCGGTGTAAAGTTACATTATTTAAGTGTCAGTACATTTGAACTGAAAATTTGAGCATGCATTTATTTTAGAATTTCGTTGATAAATTTTTTGGTATAATTATAATAAAAATCTAATGGAAATTTGCACCGAGAATTTAAGTGGAAATTTGAACTAAACTTTTCTAGTGAAAATCTATACTAAAAGTTTTTCATGCAAAATTTGAGTAAAAATTTCCATTTTTTATATATGTATTAACATATTTGTAATTTAGTTTTAATTGTTGAAAATTTAAGTTTTTTATTTGTGTTTAAATATATCTACAGTGTAATTTTAAGTGAAAAATTGAACTCCAAATTTCCAGTGAAAATTTGCAATGTAAATTTCATCTGGAAGTTTGCACTGAATTTTTTCATAGAAAATTTGAAGTTCAGATTTTCATTGCAAAAATAAATTATTTATTTGTGTGTTAATATATTTAAACTAAAGATTTAAGCATGTATTTATTTTAGAATTTTGTTAATCAAATTTTCAGTATAATTATAAAAAAATTGGAATTTTGCACTATAAATTTAAGTGAAGATTCAAATTAATTTCTTAGTGGAAGTTTGCAATACATGTATTTTTGTGCAAAATTGCAATGCAAATTTTCGGTGAAAATTTGTTTTTTATTTATGTATTAATATTTTTTCATTGTAATTTTAAGTGAAAATTTAAAGTATAACTTTTCTATGAAAATTTACACATGAAATCCCCAATAGAAATTTACACAGGAAATTTCCAGTGGAAATTTTCCCATGTACAAATAATAAATAATATATATTTTTTTTAATTTTTTGAAAAGGTTGAGGGACAAGCCCCCTTCATTAAAATGACAAAAGTATAACTCTCACTACTACAAATACGGGCAAGGGAAGCGCCCCCTTATATCAGCGCTAAGCAAAACCGCTGATAAAGGTTACCCTGTATGAGCGCTAAAATTTTAGCGCTGATACATGGTCTATTTATCAGCGCTTTTCTAGCGCTGATAGAGGATAGCATTATCAGCGCTAGAAAAGCGTTGATAAATAACTCCTGTATCAGCGCTAAAGAAGCGCTGATAAAACGATCCTTTATGAGCGCTAGAAAAGCGCTGATAAAGACACTCTGTATCAGCGCTAAAATTTTAGCGCTGATACAGGAATGATTTATCAGCGCTAAAATGTTAGCGTTGATAAAGGTAGTCTTTATCAGCGCTTTTTTAGCGCTGATAAAACCTTAGTCCATTTTTTTATAAAGTCAGTCGCACAGTGCCCTCGTTTTATCGCAACCTAAAGCTCTCGCGGTAGTGGAACCCTGCGACTCCCCTCTGCCGCCCGCGCTTCTCTTGCCGGACCTCCGCCGCCCTCGCTCCTCTTTGCCGGACCTCTGCCGCCCCGCAACGCCCCTTCGGTTTGCCGGACCTCCGCCGCCCGCAACGCCCTCTTCTGTTTGCCGGACCTCCACCGCCCGCAACGCCCTCTTTGGTTTGCCGGACCTCCCAATGCATGTTTTCCAAATATTTTTTCAATATTGTTCTTGTTGTTGGTTGAATCATTTATTTGGGTTAAATCTTTATGGCTATGGTGTTTAATTGCATCCTTGGGGTCTTTCCTTAGTTCAGTTGGTGGTTTCATTCTGGTTTTGTGAATATATCAAGAAATAGGTAGGTTGTTCCATTATTTGACATTGTTTTAGGTGTTTAATATGATTTATTTGGTTCTAAAATGGTTTTATAAATTGTCTGGGTTGTGGGAAACATGTTTTCCAATTTTTTTGTTATGCGTAAGGGTTTGATAATGACTTGACTATTGTAAATGGTTGTTTGTCATGTGTGTTTCTATTATTGGAAGTGTGATTGTATAAAATAGATATAATTTTATATAGGGGGTGGAATTGAGCACAATGGAATCCTAGTGATGGAGAATAACCCAACCCCATAAACTCATTTATACCTAGAATACATTAATTCAAACAATAATACATCACCAAAATTTAGTAAACCTTCCCAAACAAATTCTCTCCACCCTTAGGAGTACCGCGACACACCTAATTTAAGAGGAAAACAAGTAATTAGAATGCAATTAAATGAATGCAGATAATATGATGTTACATTGACTATATGAACGGTGTTACAAATAATGGTTATAACAAGGGGATAATTATAATGAATATGTCATTAATAGACCATATTATATTATTATAAATCGAAACATCATCATTGGAAAAACACTTTGTCAAAACATGAGACATTCTAATATTATAAACTTGTGGAATCATCTACCAAAATATATTTAATTCCATAAATTATAAGACATTAAGTTACTATCTTTATCTTATTGGGGAACTCCAACAATATGATTTTAATCTACACTAGGGTACACTAGTCAGTGTAGTAGTCTAATCTAGTTTATCATATAACATGATGTCTCACATAGTTACCTATGTTTCCCTTACCATCAATTATATAGAGATAATAAAAAAGTATGTCACTAAAAAACTATAGGTATTATTAATAAAACATAACAAATAAATCTCAACTAACATCCAAAACCATCCTAATAAATAATCAATTTCTCCTATACATCCATGTCTCACACAGAAATTAAATTCATCCCATTAATGGGTACAAGTCAATATATGACATAATTATTCCAAGGATCTACAATTAAGGATGTCAGAAGCATAATGTAAAAATATTTGATAAAAATTCCAAAAAGGAATTTGAAAAAACATTGAAATCCTTATTATTTACCATCCTTTGAAAAATAATATTTGAAATCATTCCTTTTAAAACATTTTTAAATCACATATTCCTCATCAAGAAATCTAACATGTTCTTTTAAAATTATGAAAATCGTACCATAAAAAGAGTTGAAAATAATAAAAACATTTTTACTTCGAATGATTTATTCATGTAATTATTTAATAATTAGGAAAAATCATAAAACTCATATTTAGATCTCCAATTAGATTTTACGAGAACAACTAACTTCTGAATTTTATTTATTATTGAATCAAAAAACATGAAAACTACTGTAATCTCATTGTTTCATGTTTGGATATAATTTAGAAAAAATTATAAAACCCCTCATGAATACCAAACATTGGAATATTTTGATAAGTTATAAATTTTAGAAACTCATACACTCCCCAATAGTCAATGAAATGAATTTAAGTAAATTTTTTAACTCAATATTTGTTGAAACCACATTCCATAAATGTTAAAAGAAAAATAAATCAAAATTATGTCCCATAAAATCACTAGACGGACAAATAACCTATAATGAACTAGTCAAAACACATGTTTTTACTGCCATAGTTGTTAGGGTTTAGTGAGAAAAAGAAAACCAAGGTTCCCTTGGTGGTGATTATGGATATATGTGCTAGTAGTTCCCCTTTTGGTGACTGTTATTGGTTGTGGAATGGGGATGTTGACCCTCATGTTTAATGGAGGCTTGGTTGGTATTATTGGTTCCCTTACCTTTTTTTGTTATTTTGGTTTTTGTTGAAATTGTTAAATGCTTATCCCCTATTGCAGTGTTATCTTTTGGTCTATTATATTGTGAAATTTGGTTATGATATGGTATTTGATTATTATGTAATATTTATGGGTTTTTACATGAAAAAACCATTCCCAAAGGTGTTACTCAATGCCTAGGCACTAGTTATAACCCATGGGGATTGGTAATTCCCTTTGGAATTTTCCACGAGTTGGGTCCGGTGTCAAGTGGGATGACAACCTGGCCTAGTTTATGACAAGAAGTCTACACCATAGTATGGTTGTCTAAATCCTTTCTGTACCGTGTCCATGGGAGGTTGCAACATGGTATCTTTTTTTATAGTCTTAAATTCCATGAGCCCCATTTTATATTCTTTTTTCTCCTACACAACTCTCATTTGAAATCTTGATTCTTTAAGGATTACAAGAGTCATTTTAACTCCTCCAAACTCCCTTCTTCTCAGATAGCTCCAGTGGATGCGTTTGGTTTCTCTCTGATAAGGGGATCTCTCATCGATTGGAAATCCTCTATCTCCTCTTATATCCTCCTTATAGAGTGATATATCATCATCTTTTTAGTGAATCTAATATTCTTTTTTATGAATCTTGATTATAGGTTAGACTACTTGATCTCCTTATAAGGAAGTGGTTCTCTTTTACTGTATTTGGAAGTCTTGTTTTGTGTACTTGAACCATAAATACTAATATTTGAGATTCAAATAGGATGAAGATGAATAAAGATAGGATGGATGCTAATCGTTTAACAATAGAGTACGAGAACGGCGTGAAAGAGTTCATCAATTTTGCAAAGGATCACGCAAAGGATCCTTCTCAAATCCTTTGTCCGTGTTTACGTTGTTGTTATTCTAGACTACTTACTCTAGAGGAGTTGGAAGAACATTTGATATGTCACAGAATAGATTGGAGTTATAAATGTTGGAATAAACACGGAGAAAAAGCGAATGTAGCTACTGGCTAGGATAAAACTGCGTTTTATGGATCGTTAGATATGAATAAAAATATGGATAATGAAGAAGACCTTATGGAGGATGTGATTATAGATGTCAATGATGATGAAGATCGTATTGAGGAAATGACAAAGACAATTCAAGATAAACTCCGTGATTGCCCAAAATTGTTTGAGAAGTTAAAGAGTTGTGCAAAGACGCCATTGTATGCTACTTGCACTAAGTATACAACATTGTCAGCTGTACTGAAGTTGTATAAATTGAAAACAGGCAACGAATGGAGTGATGTCAGTTTTACAGAACTACTTGCTCTCTTGAATGACATGCTCCCAGAAGATAATGAGCTCGCAAGCCTGACATATGAAGCTAGACGAATACTACACTCGATGGGAATGATTTCTGAAAGAATACATGCCTACCCGAAAGATTGTATATTGTTTCGCAAAGAGAACAAATCACTTACATAATTCCCAAAGTGCGGTGCTTCTCAATACAAGAAAGATAAATCCAATCCTACAAAAGTTGTATGGTACTTTCCGATCATTCCAAGGTTTAGGCATCTATATGGAAGTGAAGAAACTACAAGACAATTGTCATGGCATGCAGATAAAAGAAATAAAGATGAGTTATTACGTCATCCGGACGACTCTCTTCAATGGAAGAAAATTGATCATGAGTATCCTGAATTTGGAAAAGAGTCGAGAAACCTTCATCTTGTGTTATCTACATATGGAGTGAATCCTTTTGGTTTTCAAACTAGCACTCATAGTACATGGCCTATTATGTTGGTAAATTATAACTTGCCACCCTGGTTATGCATGAAGCAGAAATTCATCATGTTATCTATGCTTATATCAGGACCAAAACAACCAGGTAACGATATTGATGTTTATCTGGCTCCTTTGATCGAGGATTTGAAGTTATTATGGGACTCAGGTGTAATGTTGTATGATGCTTATAAAAGTGAATACTTCACGTTGAGAGCGATGTTGTATGGGACAATAAATGATTTCCCTACTTATGGAAATTTGTTAGGCTATATCATTAAAGGAACTCAGGGGTGTCCCGTGTGTGAAGAAGATATAGAATCAATTAGGTTGAAACATTCATCAAAATCTGTGTTTCTAGGATATCGTAGATTTCTACCTCGTCGGCATAAGTACCGATCTTGGACGACATCATTCAATGTAAGTTCATAAAAACGTGCAACACCGTCTCCACTAAAAGGTGATCAACTGTTTGATAAAGTAAAAGATCTGAACACTATTTTTGGTAAACCATTTTCGAAAAACCTTATGAAAATCGGTTGAAAAAAGAGATCGGTTTTTTTGAATTACCATACTAGAATTGTTTGTACGTCAGACATTTTCTTGATGTGATGCATGTGGAAAAAAATGTATGTGACAGTGTTATCAGAATGTTGATAAATGCCCCTGGCAAAAAAAAAAGATGGAATTAAGGCAAGGTTGGACATGGTTGACATGAGAATACAAGAAGAGTTGGCTCCTGTGAAGGGTGAAAATCGAATGTTTCTTCCTCCAGCTGCTTATACTCTTTCTAGGGCGGAGAGATATCAGTTTTGAAACTTCTTCAATGATGTAAAGGTTTCAGAGGGGTACTCATAAAATATCAAGAACATTGTGTCAATGAATGATTTGAAGTTAAAATGTTTGAAATCACATGATTTCCATGTTTTAATGCAAGATCTAATTCCTATAGCTTTACGTTGCATTTTGCCCTAGAATGTTCGTCATACGTTAACCAAACTTTGTTTCTTTTTCAAAGCTATATGTAACAAAGTTTTAGACCCAGGGAAATTTCCAGCTATGGAAAAAGAAATTGTCATCATATTATGTGAATTAGAAATGTTCTTCCCGCCAACATTCTTTGATATGATGGTTTATTTGATGATTCACTTGGTGAGAGAGATTCGACTTTGTGGTCCTGTGCACTATAGATGGATGTATCATGTTGAACGATATATGAATATTTTGAAAGGGTATGTCAAAAATAAAAGTCATCTAGAGGGTTTTATAGTGGAGCGATATATTGTTGAGGAAGCCATTGAATTTTGTACTGAATACCTATCTGATGCGGAAAGCACTGGTCTCCCGAAATCTCATCACACTGGACGCATTGAGGGTGAGGGAATTTCTGGAAGAGAAGTTGTGACAATCAGTATTACAGATCAGAAGCAGACTCATCTTTATGTTTTTCATAACAGTTGGGAGGTTGCTCCATATATTGAAACTCACAAAGAAATTCTTAGGCAGTTGAATCCATCGAGGGCTGAAAAATGGTTATCAGATACACATAATCACCAGTTTATAGGATGGTTTCAGGACCATATTTTTAAGCAGTTGGATGAAAATCCGAATTCAATTTCAGAACGTCTTCGATGGCTAGCCGCTGGACCAAGTGTGTATGTATTATCTTACAGTGGTTATGTAATTAATGGTTATACATTCTATACAGATGAACATGATGAAGATAGTACCATGCAAAATAGTGGAGTTACACTAGTGGCTGAAGTGATGCGTGTTTCTGGTAGTAAGGATAGAAATCCAATTTATGAAAATATGTCATACTTTGGCATTATCAAACTAATATGAGAGTTGGATTATACGACATTCCAATTGCCGATTTTTCAATGCAAATGGATTGATAACAACAGTGGTGTTAAAATAGATGAATGGGGATTTGTGAAAGTTGATTTTAGTAAAGAAGGGTACAAAGACGAACAATTTATAATGGCATCAAAAGTGGTACAAGTTTTTTATATTCCAGATCCCGCAAACAAAAAGTGGTCGGTTGTTCTGTTATCGTCCAAAACTACTGAAGGTTCCGATGAAAATTCAGTTGAGGATGATCATTTTAGTGATACGTCGCAATCATTTCGGAGCGATCCCAATGTAGATTATGTTTTGTATGTTAGAGGAGACCACAATGAAGGGATTTGGATAGTCGATAGAGGTTTCAAATCCCTTCAACCTTTGAAAAAAATAAAGAGAGTTCAGTAAACATGTTATATTTTGTTTGTAATATAGATCTTGTTATCTCATGTTATTATCTTATCATTACTGAATTTATGTAATCTGAATTAACTGTTCAACCACTTTTGCAGATAATGACTTCTACACATTCTGGTGCTCCAAACCTTGAGGCTGAATAAGTCTCTCAAGTAGCTACTGCTGCAGCTGTTGCTGCTCCTGCTGCTCCTGTAGCTCATGCTGCTGCGGCTGCTGCTGCTCCTCCAGCTCATGCTGCTGCTGCTGTTGCTCCTGCTGCTGCTCCTGCTACTCCTGTAGCTCATGCTGCTGCTGTTGTTACTCCTGCTGTGGCTCCTGTTGCTCCTGCTGCTCCTCCTGCTGTGGCTCCTGCTGCTGCTCCTCCTCCTGCTGCTCCCACTACTACGGCTCCTGCTGCTCTTAGTGTTGAGTTCCAACAAACATCAGCACATGCCATTGATACCATTCTAGATGAACATATAGATGATGTTGATATCGATAAAATAGTCGGGAATGAAGGACCAACGTCGCAGAAATCATAGGTGCATCGTAGTTTGACGGTGTAAGCCAAAATTCTTAAGGCGAAAAGCAAAGGCATCAAATTTGAAGTTGGATGGAATGCACGAGGCCAACATGTGAATCCCAACAAGGCTATGTTTAGCAGCTACATTGGAGTTGTCACTCAGCAACGCATGCCAATTGATATAGATTCATGGCACCATGTTGTGTCAGGGCTGAAGGCTACGATCTAAGAATAAATTACGGTAACATTATGAATTTATTTCTTTAATTTACTAGCAAATAAAATAATGAAACGATGTCTTACTCTTCTCAATCTCTTGCAGAGTAAATTTATAGTAGACGATTCACACAAGGATTATGTACTAAGGCTTGCAGGAAAGATTCATTAAGGTTTTCGCACTATTTTAACAAGATGTCACCTCAAAGATTCTAAAGGTAAAATAAACCTGCACCCACCCATTGTATACGCTCACCTGATATCCCAAGAAGCATGGGATGAATTTATTGGCCATCGTGGGGATGATAAGTTTCAGGTACAGTGTGAGTGATAATACGTTGTTTGAGGATACCTATATTCATCACTTTGATTGTCAATATTTCATTTATGAAACAGAAACTCTATACTAAAAATAAGGAACGTGCTTCAAAACCAACATACCCCTATCGTAAAGCAAGGATGAGGTACGCTTCATTAGAAAAGAAAATGGTACGTATTTTAAATTTACAATAATATTGTTAGGTGCCAATAAACAACATCATAATTATTTCTCTATGTTTATATGTAGATTGATGAGTCTAAAACCAAATGCACTTCCATCCCACATCATGTGCTATGGAAGGAGGCATGTGTGAACAAATAAGGGAAGTTAGTAGATGAGAATACACAAAAAGTGTGAGAAATATGTGTAAGTATGACACAATGATAAAATAATTTGTTTAAAATTGCTATTACATAAAAATAATTAGTTATTTTCCTATATCCGACAGTCACAGGAATCAGCTACTCCTATAGCTGATACAGACCTATTATCGACGACTTTGAAGCAGCCAGAAAAATACGGTCGTGTCAGAGGTGTAGGGTTTGGGGTGACACCCCGAGTATATTTTGAGAAGAAGAAAAAAATGGATGATACAGATGAAAAATTGGAAAAAATGAGCGAAAAAAATAGCAACCCTTGAAGAACAATTGCAATGGCAGGGATAGTTGCTAGCAACTTTTATGGGTGGGAAGCAAAGGGAAGACACAACTTAAGAACAACCGCCGCATGAACATCCCGCCCCACCCCCCACTAGCTTTGAGGTGAGCCATTTGCTTCAAAGAACTTACTTAGCCGTGGTAATCAATATTCTAATAATTGTTCCCATGAAATATGAATCAGACAAACACTGATTGTGATTTATATCTGTCAACACCCACCTATCACCTTTTAGTGAGGGCTACAATGTTCAATATCTCAGATGCCACACTGCATAATAGACCACTTCCGAAATATCATCTGAAAGTGACGATTACTGTAGCTCATGAGCCAAAGGCAGAGCTACCTATTCCACTTGATGATGATGATATTTATACGGTCGAAAAGGTTATTGGGACATTCATTGCCTGGCTGTCACAACTTGTAAGAGTACATGCATACAAAGAGGTATTTATTTCCTTTTCTTTTCAAGCTAAACCCTTAACAATTAATGAAAAAAGGGTCTGAACCAATGATTGTTGTTATAGACAGAGAAAGGGAAGGGGGTGACAAACGTCGTCTCAAAACCATCTAAAGGATCGACCAACCGATCCCAAGGAGCTACTGAAAGCACAATAACAACACCTGTTCTCTATCCACATTTACTAGCATTGAAGACTCATGTGGATACGAAGCTAAAAGATGGTAATAGTCATATAGTGGTTTTCGAAGAGAATATATACGGAGAGGAAAGTCAAGATTTAATTACTGCTGAAAATGTAAATGAAATCCTTGAAAACGGTTGGCTAGGCATCACAGTTATAAATGTATATATGAGGTATGTTTCCATGAATTGATTTTCCAAAAGCTGATCTAATGTACAAATTATAACTAAATGCATTTTATATTGTTGACAAACACATTTATGAAAAACAGTTGAAGGAATTTTCCCATGAGCTAAGATTTGGACTGGTTAGTCCTTATATCACATCAACACACCTAAAAAAATAGATCTATCAAAAATGGATGCAATAGTGAATGGCTTGCTGAAAACATTTGAACGCAAGATTACAGATGACAAACTTTTCCTAATACCAACCATACAGGGGTAATACTCTACGATTAAAGCATATCAATTATATTTTCACTTCTTTTATTACTTATTCCTTTTTGTGTTTTTAGGAAACATTGGTTGCTAATTGTGGTGAACTTGGATACTCCGAAGATTTATTTTCTGGATTCAAAGCAAGGATATCCATCAAACCGACCACACATGATGGAGTTTGTGAATCTGTAAGACACTACATCTTACGTTTTAGGTCTAAACATCAAGTAATATAATTTATATTATCTTTTACTGAGGATTCTGTTATGATAGGGCAGTGTATCATTATCGTCTAAAAAAAGGAACGAGGATAGGGGCTAAGCATAGGTAGGCGAGCAAGTACTACGTCTGGACAAATATCAGGGTATATATAATAAAATTTCACTATCCAAACAAATCTCAACACAAGTTACTTATTCTCCTAATGATCAATTTTTTTGTAGTGTCCAAAACAAACAAACGATAATGATTGCGGTTATTATGTTAGTAAATTTATGAAAGAGATCGTTTTTCATCAGCAAACTAGCATCCCTAAAGAGGTATTTTTAAAAACAACTACTAGTTCGTTTAAGTTATTTATTAATTCTTTATTTTTTTATTTTGAAGTACCACTCTAACTGTCGAAAAGCCTCATACTCACAAGACGATATAGATGTGTTTAGAAATGAGTGGGCCTCATACCTGATGGAATATTGTACACAAATAAAATGAAGATCTGACTTGGGGACATGTACAATTTGTGGTCATTTTTGAGAGGGGTTAAGGGGATCAAAAGATGAAACATTGTTGTATGTAAATGTTCGTAGGAAAATTGTAATTGTTATTAAATAAAATAGCCTTTCTACAATGAGTCGTTTTCCCATTTTAACAGATGATATGCACCAGCAACATGCAAGAATGCTAAACCACTCAAAGGGTCTCTATTTTGTTTAAAATGGACACGATTTTAAGTGAAAACAACAACTGACCTACAGAAATCCGACCAAACGCATTCAGATTGCCTTGATATTTTATAAGAATGATCCAAGGGTCCTTGGTGAAGTGAACAAGTCAACCTAACCTAAATCTGAGGCACGGTGTGGCCGCTATCACTCAAAGGGTCTCTATTTTGTTTAAAATGGACACGATTTTAAGTGAAAAAAACAACTGACCGACAGAAATCTGAGAAAACACATTCAAATTGCATTAATATTTTATAAGAATAGTCCAACAGTCCTTGGTGACATGTACGAGTCAACCCCGCCTCAATCCAAGGCACAGTGTGACTGCTATCACTCAAAGGGTCTCTATTTTGTTTACAATGGACATGATTTTAAGTGAAAACAACAACTAACCTACGGAAATATGAACAAACGCATTCGGATTGCATTGATCTTTTATAAGAATGATCCAAGGGTCCTTGGTGACATGTAAGAGTCAACCCCGCCTCAATAAGAATCACGGTGTGGCTGCTATCACTCAAAGGGTCTCTCTTGTTTAAAATAGACACGATTTTAATTGAAAACAACAACTGACCTACGAAAATCTGATCAAACGCATTTAGATTGCATTAATCTTTTATAAGAATGATCCAAGGGTCCTTGGTGACGTGTAAGAGTCAACCCCGCCTCAATTTGAGGCATGGTGTGACCACTATCACTCAAAGGGTCTCTATTTTGTTTAAAATGGACATGCTTTTAAGTGAAAACAACAACTGATCTACGGAAATCCGACCAAACACATTCAGATTGCATTGATCTTTTATAATAACTATCCAAGGGTTCTTGGTGACGTGTAAAAGTTAACCCTGCCTCAATCCGACGCACGGTGTGGCTGCTAGCACTCGAAGGGTCTCTCTTGTTTAAAATGGACACGATTTTAATTGAAAACAACAACTGACCTACAAGAATCCAACCAAACGCATTCGGATTGCATTGATATTTTATAAGAAATATCCAAGGGTCTTTGGTGACATGTGAAAGTCAACCTCGTCTCAATCCGAGGCACGGTGTGGCCGCTATCACTCAAAGGGTCTCTATTTTGTTTAAAATGGACACGATTTTAAGTGAAAACAACAACTGACCTACGAAAATCTGACCAAACACATTAGAATTGCATTGATATTTTATAATAAAAATCCAAGGGTCCTTGGTGACGTTTAAGAGTTAACCCCGCCTCAATCCGAGGCACGGTGTTGCCGCTATCACTCAAAGGGTCTCTATTTTGTTTAAAATGGACACAATTTTAAGTGAAAACAACAACTGACCTACGGAAATCCAACCAAACACATTCGGATTGCATTGATCTTTTATAAGAATGATCAAAGGGTCCTTAGTGACGTTTAAGAGTCAACCCTGTCTCAATCCGAGATACGGTGTGGCCGCTAGCACTCAAAGGGTTTCTCTTGTTTAAAATGGACACAATTTTAATTGAAAACAACAACTGACCTATGAAAATCTGACTAAACACATTCATATTGCATTGATATTTTATAATAACTATCAAAGGGTCCATGGTGACGTGTACGAGTCAACCCCACCTCAATCCGAGGCACGGTGTGGCCGCTATCACTCAAAGGGTCTCTATTTTGTTTAAAATGGACACGATTTTAAGTGAAAACAACAACTGACCTCCGGAAATATGACCAAACGCATTCGGATTGCATTGATATTTTATAAGAATGATCCAAGGATCCTTGGTGACATTTAAAAGTCAACCCCGCCTCAATCCGAGACACGGTGTGACCACTAGAACTCAAAGGGTCTCTCTTGTTTAAAATGGACATGATTTTAATTGAAAACAACAACTGACCTATGGAAATACAACCAAACACATTCATATTGCATTGATATTTTATAAGAACAATACAAGGGTCCTTGGTGACGTGTAAGAGTCAACCTCACCTCAATATGAGGAACAGTGTGGCCGCTATCACTCAAAGGGTCTCTATTTTGTTTAAAATGGACACGATTTTAAGTGAAAACAACAACTGACCTACAGAAATCCGACCAAACGCATTCAGATTGAATTGATCTTTTATAAGAACGATCCAAGGGTCCTTGGTGACTTGTAAAAGTAAACCCCACCTCAATATGAGGCATGGTGTGGCCTTTATCACTCAAAGGGTCTCTATTTTGTTTAAAATGGACACGATTTTAAGTGAAAACAACAACTGACCAATGAAAATACTACCAAACACATTTGGATTGCATTGATATTTTATAAGAATGATCCAAGGGTCCTTGGTGATGTGTAAAAGTCAACCCTGCCTCAATCTGATGCACGGTGTGGCCGCTAGCACTCAAAGGGTCTCTCTTGTTTAAAATGGACAGGATTTTAATTGAAAACAACAACTGACCTACGGAAATCCAACCAAATGCATTAATATTGCATTGATCTTTTATAATAATGATCCAAGGGTCCTTGGTGATGTGTAAGAGTCAACCCCACCTCAATATGAGGCACGGTGTGTCCGCTATCACTCAAAGGGTCTCTATTTTGTTTAAAATGGACACGATTTTAAGTGAAAACAACAACTGACCTATGGAAATCTGACCAAACGCATTCGAATTGCATTGATATTTTATAAGAACGATCCAAGAGTCCTTGGTGACATGTAAAAGTTAACCTTGCCTCAATACGAGGCACAGTGTGGCCGCTAGCACTCAAAGGGTCTCTCTTGTTTAAAATGGACACGATTTTAATTGAAAACAACAACCGACCTACGGAAATCCAACCAAACGCATTCATATTGCATTGATATTTTATAATAATGATACAAGGGTCCTTGGTGACATGTTGAAGTCAACCCCGCTTCAATACTAGGCATGGTGTGGCCGCTATCACTCAAAGGGTCTCTATTTTGTTTAAAATGGACACGATTTTAAGTGAAAACAACAACTGACCTACAAAAATCTGACCAAAGGCATTAAGATTGCATTTATATTTTATAAGAACGATCCAAGGGTCCTTGGTGACATGTAAAAGTCAACCCTTCTTCAATATGAGGCACGATGTGGCCGCTAGCACTCAAAAGGTCTCTATTTTGTTTAAAATGGACACGATTTTAAGTGAAAACAACAACTGACCTATGAAAATCTGACCAAACGCATTCTTATTGCATTGAACTTTTATAAGAACGATTCAAGGGTCCTTGGTGACGTGTAAGAGTCAACCCCACCTCAATCTGAGGCACGGTGTGACCGCTATCACTCAAAGCGTCTCTATTTTGTTTAAAATGGACACAATTTTAAGTGAAAACAACAACTGACCTACGGAAATCCAACCAAACGCATTAGAATTGCATTGATATTTTATAATAACGATCAAAGGGTCCTTGGTGACATGTAAAAGTCAACCCCTCCTCAATCTGAGGCACGGTGTGACCGCTAACACTCAAAGGGTCTCTCTTGTTTAAAATGGACACGATTTTAATTGAAAAAAACAACTGACCTAAAGAAATCCAACCAAACGCATTAAGATTACATTGATATTTTATAATAACGATAAAAGGATCCTTGATGACGTGTAAAAGTCAACCCCACCTCAATCTGAGGCACGGTGTGGCCGCTATCACTCAAAGGGTCTTTATTTTGTTTAAAATGGACACAATTTTAAGTGAAAACAACAACTGACCTACGAAAATCTGACCAAACGCATTCGGATTGCATTGATATTTTATAAGAATGATACAAGGGTCCTTGGTGACGTGTAAGAGTAAACCCCACCTCAATCCGAGGCACGATGTGGTCGATAGCACTCAAAGGGTCTCTCTTATTTAAAATGGACACAATTTTAATTGAAAACAACAACTGACCTACGGAAATCCGACCAAATTCATTAGGATTGCATTTATAATTTATAATAACAATTCAAGGGTTCTTGGTTATATGTAAGAGTCAACCCAGCCTCAATCCGATCCACGGTGTGGACGCTAGCACTCAAAGGGTCTCTATTTTGTTTAAAATGGACACGATTTTAAGTGAAAACAACAAATGACCTACGAAAATCTAACCAAACGCATTAGGATTGCATTGATATTTTATAAGAACGATCCAAGGGTCATTAGTGATGTGTAAAAGTCAACCACACCTTAATACAAGGCACAGTGTGGCCGCTAGCACTCAAAGGGTCTCTCTTGTTTAAAATGGACACAATTTTAATTGAAAACAACAACTGACCTACGGAAATCCAACCAAACTCATTCTTATTGCATTGATATTTTATAATAACTATCCAAGGGTCCTTTGTGACGTGTTTAAGTCAACCCCTCTTCAATACTAGGCATGGTGTGGCCGCTATCACTCAAAGGGTCTCTATTTTGTTTAAAATGGACACGATTTTAAGTGAAAACAACAACTGACCTACGAAAATCAGACCAAACGCATTCAGATTGAATTGATATTTTATAATAACGATACAAGGGTCCTTGGTGACGTTTAAGAGTCATACTTTCCTCAATAAGAGGCATGGTGTGGCCGCTATCACTCAAAGGGTCTCTATTTTGTTTAAAATGGACACGATTTTAAGTGAAAACAACAACTGACCTACGAAAATCTGACCAAACGCATTCGTATTGCATTTATCTTTTATAAGAACGATACAAGGGTCCTTGGTGATATGTAAGATTCAACCCTACCTCAATCCAAGGCACGGTGTGGCCGCTAGCATTCAAAGGGTCTCTCTTGTTTAAAATGGACACGATTTTAATTGAAAACAACAACTGACCTACGGAAATCTGAACAAATGCATTAGGATTGCATTGACATTTTATAAGAATGATCCAAGGGTACTTGGTGATGTGTACGAGTCAACAATTCCTCAATCCGAGGCATGGTGTGGCCGCTATCACTCAAAGGGTCTCTATTTTGTTTAAAATGGACACGATTTTAATTGAAAACAACAACTAACCTACAGAAATCCAACCAAACGCATTCAGATTGCATTGATCTTTTAAATGGAGGGTCATGGAATGTGATATATCAGGGTAATCATATATATCAAGTTATTTTTGTCCTGGTATACTAGGGTGATCATGTGTTTGGGTCTATGATACTTATGGGCTTATATCTGGATGAAAATACTCCCATATGGGAGGGTGAATATGCTTATGGGTCTTATTCCTTAAATGAGAATACTCTCATAGGGGAGGGATGAGATGTATATAGGTATTATTCCCCAAATGATAATACAACCATAGGAGTGGGATGAGATTCTTATCGGGAATATTCACTAAATGAAAATAATCCCATAGGGGAGGGCTGAGATGATTATATAGATTATGCCTCAAATGAGAATACACCCATATTGGAGGGTTGATATGCTTCTAGGGATTATTATTTGGATGATAATACTCCCATATGGTAAATAATATATTCTTCTTAGTATTATTCCCTAAATAAGGGTACTCCCATAGTATAGGGATGAGATCCTTGTAGGTCTTATTCCTCGGAATTGGAAGAACACATATGGGTGGTCTGAGATACTGTTGAGGGTATTCCCTGGATGAGAAAACTCCCATAAGTGGATTTCCATGATGGAGTATAAATAAAACTCACATATTGGAGGTCAATGATAATTATGTATATAGTGGGGAGACCATGGTATATTATATGTTTTGTGTGGTTCCTATGATGTACTCAGAGAAACCCTAACATTGGATGAAGTAGGTATGGTTGATCAAGCTTTAATACTTGAGAATCAATGTGTCTTGATGTATATGGGGTAGGACTTGGTCAAACTATATTTTTATAATGTCGACATGATCCTTGTGAAATGCTTGGTAAAAGTTCAACACTTGGAAAATTAATTTTGGTTTAATCATGGTCATGGATTTGAGGATCAATGATGATTTTTTTATTAGTTTTATTCCAGTTATTTCTCAACTAGATTGTGCATATTTCCTGATCATTCATTTACAATAGCCTATTGTAGGTTTAATATTGGGGGTTTATTAATGAGATTCATCCCCCCCCAAGTATGTGCACCTTAGTGTGTGTACAAACCTTATAACTTCTTTGAGGTTGAGAACATTATGCATAGTGGATAGAGAAAAGTCCAAAGATTTATGTATTGATAAAACACACCCATGTGGAGCCTTAGTATTGAACTGGAAAGCCCCTCGGACACCCCCTACCCCCCTTGGACAACCACCCCAAACCCTTGAACAACCCCCAAACCCCCTGAATTCTAAATTGATTTCTTTAAGTACTTAATTAACTTATAAATTATGTGTTAATGGTGTACGGGTATAATTTTTGTATGGGTATACTTGGTCTAATTTGATTATGATTTATGAGTTAATTTTGTATGGGTATACTTGCTTTAATTGGCTTATTGAGATGCTGTTTTTTTGCAGGTGTTCAGGTGTGCTGTTGTAGATTTATCGTAGCAGCAGAGAGGACATTTATCAGCGATCTTTTAGCGCTGATAAATCGTGCTTTTATCAGCGCTAAAAAATCACTGATAAACTACACCTTTATCAGCGCTAAAGGAGT
The DNA here is from genome assembly GCA_963277665.1 of Viscum album. Classification (NCBI taxonomy): domain Eukaryota; kingdom Viridiplantae; phylum Streptophyta; class Magnoliopsida; order Santalales; family Viscaceae; genus Viscum; species Viscum album. The sequence goes on from OY728125.1 coordinate 778,987,697, forward strand.
GCTAATAAAACACTCATTTATCAGCGCTCTTTTAGCACTGATAAAGGGTTGTTTTATCAGCGCTCTCTTAGGGCTGATAAAGTCTACCTTTATCAGTGCTTTTTTAGCACTGATAAAGTAACCCTTTATCAGTGCTGAGCTTTACAGTACTTTTTTAGTGCTATTAAAGCTCGTTTTTAGCACTGTTAATGACCGTATTTGTAATAGTGCTTTTAAAACTGGGATAAGAGGGAGCCTATTACAAGCAAGGGTAAAAATCCTAAACGAAACAAGAAATAAAAGAAATAATGGTTCCACAAGTCCAAAAGAAATCAAACATGAAGGCAAGCACTAGAAAAATCATAGCTGCCCCCACTCGAGACACTTACAATAAATAATATATATTATATGTATATGTAATAAATATATTATATGTATTATTTAAATCTATACAACAATTAACATATATCATTATATGTATATATAATAAATATTATGTATATTAGTTGCAACATTAACGAGAGGCGTAGGGGTACTATTGTCCATAAACTGGTTTGGACAGTAAGGTTAAATGGCCCGCCTGACATGATAGTAATCTCGCAAATCATCAAAGATATAATTTTTTAACGGTTGTTGTTGTTGTTAGAGTTATTGTTAATTGAAAACTAAATATTTTCACTCAATCTCAAACATTTTTATTTTTCTGCTCCACTCTATCATGATTCACCAACCAAAAAATTATTTTTATATATTATTTTCTTTAAGCTCGTGGGTCAGCCTGTTAGTTTGTGGGTTCCGCATGGATAGGGTCAGACTTTTATTTTTTAATCTTGTATTCTATATAGATCGGGCCATACTACTCAATAAAATTCAAAGTTCGTATGATTCGCCCCATGGGCTGCCCCGCCCCACCCCGTTAACACCTTTATACAAAACCCCATTGAACAATTGAGTTAACAACATTTATCAAGTGTACTATACTATAGGGAAGGCCTCCAAATTCACGTGGATCTCTTAGCCCCTCAGAATCGTTCACCTCTCTTTCCTACTAAATCTCACTCGATTTCATTCATTTCATACTCTATTCCAATTCAATTATTGTCTCCATCAACACTATGAACAAAAATTTCTTATTAAACTCTACCTTGGTTACTCACATCCCTTTATAATATCTGTCTTCTATTCCATCTCGTCGATCTGTCCTCACGTGTATCAATGCTTGTATCGATAAACCCTAACACAAATTCATCCTTCAATCAGAACTACTACATTATACAACACCATACTGCCTTTAGTACATATATTTTGTACCCCATGATAGGTTTCATATTTGATTTCATTCTATTCTTACCACTGAAACCACACGCAAATTCATTCTATGATATTCCACCATCTTCCATCTTCTGGCTAAAACGATGAGATTTTCCATAGACGAGCTTCTGAAGTTGACCTTCCTTTGTTGCGGAATCAAGCCTCGTGGTTTGAAAATTGAAACTTCCCTTTAACGTTATTTTAGTAGCGTGATCCATCAACTACTATTAACACTACCTGACACCGTAAAATACATGATATTTGTATTTAACATGTTAAACGAGAGTCCATATACCATGGACAATGGATTTCCATGACTCTGTAATATTTCCTAATGTCGTAACTTCTAAAGACATTTTCCTTCCCAATTTACAATGTCTTACATAACAATATGCATTTTATATGTTCTATGGATATATATTATATATTATTTCTATTTTGGCATGCAACATTTACATTTTGTAACATAACTTTGTGGAAACAAAAAATTACAGCTTACTTAGCACTAAATTCCTATTTTAGTTTGTCTTCTTCTAATCTTGTCACACCTCGGTATGTGAAACTAGGTATGGAGCCCTTTAAGTTGGTGTCTTTTTGAATTTTGGGTCACTCATAGGTTGGGTGAGGGAGTTTTGATAGTTGGTGGCAACAGGAGGCCATCAGTGGAGACCTGCAGCTAGAGGCCCTCTGCCTATAGCTATCGGCTAGCTAGTGGCATCACTGGGGATGTGGATTAATAAGGGATTAATAGTCATTTTGGTCAGATATGTTTTCTTAATCCCCCTTAATCCGACTCTTCAACCCTAATTTGATTTCTTACGATTATAAAGGCTCCTTGGGGATATTTTGGCTCTCTCCTCCTATCTTTTGGGGAATTTTTATGCAAATTAAAGGTTTCAATATCCTCCCTTAATAATCCAATAAGAGGAATCCTTCTAATATGATTTCTCCTCTCTTTCTTCATGCTTTTGATGTCTCATGACACTAGATTGTTGTATTTAGCATAGACATGAAGAATTGATTTTGCTTCTATAGGATCTAGGTTCTCTAGGATTTGATCTCCTTGTTTCTCATCACCAATCTTGGAGAGGTAACGTTGTTTCATCATTATTGTGATAGGTGTCTCTATCCTATGGTTTAACCCCTGGCATGACTTATGTTATCTGATGATTTATTTTGGTTTCGATTATGAAATTGATTGTTGGAATTGGATTTGATATTTGGGTGTTATAAAAGGGTTTTTCAAATTGTATTTTCTTTGGAAACCAGATTTTATGCACTTTGTGTTTTACAAAATGCCTCAAATATGGTTTTAAAAGGGAAATGTTTTTTCAAGCATGGAAGTGGTTTTATATTTCTATAGAAAATGTTTTGTGAAAATGTAGGTTTGGATTTGAAATTAATTATACCTTAGAAAATGCCTATGAAACATGGTTTTTTCTTATGCCTTGGAAATTGTTCACGAAACATTATTTTGTTTATCTTGAATGTAATGAGAATGTAATTTCACACTTGTGAGACCTTGGGGGTATGAGGAAAAACTAAAAAAGGACTAACTTTAGTGGAGTTGGTTATCACTAGGGGAGGTACCCTTGATGTCACAGAGACTAGGGTGTAGCCTTTCCGAGGGACCGAGGTTCCTGAACTATAGGAGTCACATATGACAACTAGTGTTCCTTTGAGAGTCTTAGCAGTTTGGTTGTGTACACCCTCATGTCATGTATATCCCACTTGGTTTCTTTGATATTACATTACATGCATGATATTTCAATATTCTTACTAGCCCACACTACTACAATTTGGGCCTTTATCAACGCTAAAAACCGACATTAAAAATACTAGAAAAGCACTGTAAATGCCGGTGAAGATAAAGGGGGGGGGGGGGCTCCCCTTTATCAGCGGTCAGAAAAGCGTTGATAAAAGAAACCTTTATCAGCACTAAAAAAAGCGCTGATAAAGGGTGGCCTTTATCAGTGCTGATAAAGGTTTCCTTTATCAGCACTTTTCCGAGTGCTGATAAAGGGGACCCCCCTTTATCTTCGCCGATATTTACAGTGCTCTTCTGGCGCTGATAAAGGGACCTATTATCAGCGCTCAAGATAGCGCTGATAAAGGGCCCTATTATCAGTGCTCATGATAGCGCTGATAAAGGTGTCCTTTATCAGCACTCAATATAGCACTGATAAAGGCTCATTCAGCTGCACCTGCAGAACCAACACCTGCACCTGTACAAAACAGTAGCTGCACACCTGTACAAAACAGCACCCACACACAATATTTTGACAAACAATCCTATATACATTACTTAACATCATGAATACAAAAAAAAACACACACTGCTATATACATTTCAAACAATGTTTTACATGGTTACAATTATGATTATCCAACAACAATTATAAACATTAATGTTTCATCCTTTGATATCCGTGATCCTCTCTCAAAAATTTTCGTCCACGGTATTTGTTGCCGAACAAAGCATCCAAACTCAAGGAAAAAAATTCACCTATATAAGAAAACAAATATTATGTTAGAAATACAATAATGAAATAAATTAAAACATTAATATGAAATAATACATTAATATGGAAATGTGAAACTAAAATATGGAAATGATAAACTCAAATGTTTTCATTATGATAACAATGAAAGGGAATAATTTAAAATCAATATGGTTTTGGATGATTTATCTCATTTAATAAATACTGATTCTTTATCTAATGAAAAGCTTTACCGGTCACACCATGCGTTGGATGAGGTGCGGTCAATTTTTACACCTCACAAATGACTCATGGATCATTGTAATAAATTATCAAAACAATCCGAACGCGTTTGCTCGGTTTTCCGTATGTCACTTGTGTTGTTTTTTAAAGTTAATGTCAATTTGAAACTGGTATCAGAAACCTTTAGCCATACCGGTCACACCGTGCGTTGGATTGAGATGCGGTCGATTATTAAACCTCAAAAATGACTCATGGATCGTTGTCCTAAAGTATCAAAACAATCTGAATATGTCTTCTTGGTATTCCGTATGTCAGTAGTGTTGTTTTCTAAAGTTAATGTCAATTTGAAACTGGTATCAGACACTTTTAGTCATACCGGTCACACCGTGCGTCGGATTAAGGTGAGGTCAATTCTTACACCTCAAAAGTGACTCATGGATCATTTTCCTAAATTATGAAAACAATTAGAATGTGTTTGCTTGGTTTTCCATATGTCAGTAGTGTGGTTTTCTAAACTTAATGTCAATTTGAAACTGTTATCAGACACTTTTAGCCGTAATGGTCACACCGTGCATCAGATTGAGGTGCAGTCGATTCTTAAACCTCAAAAATGACTCATGGATCGTTTTCCTAAATTATCAAAACAATCTGAATGTGTTTTCTCGGTATTCTGTATGTCATTAGTGTTGTTTTCTAAAGTTAATATCAATTTGAAACTGGTATCAGACACTTTTATCCATACCGGTCACACCGTGCGTCAGATTGGGGTGCGGTCAATTTATAAACCTCAAAAATGACTCATGGATCATTTTACTAAAGTATCAAAACAATCCGAACGCATTTTCTCGGTTTTCTGTATGTCAGTAGTGTTGTTTTCTAAACTTAATGTCAATTTGAAACTGTTATCAGACACTTTTAGCCATACCGATCACACCATGTGTCGGATTGAGGTGTGGTCAATTCTTACACCTCAAAAATGACTCATGGATCGTTTTCCTAAATTATAAAAACAATCCAAATGCATTTTCTCAGTTTTCCGTATGTCAGTTGTGTTGTTTTCTAAAGTTAATGTCAATTTGAAACTTGTATCAGACACTTTTATCCATACCAGTCACACCGTGCGTCAGATTGAGGTTCGGTCAATTTATACACGTCAAAAATGACTCATGGATCGTTTTACTAAAGTATCAAAACAATCCAAACACGTTTGCTCAGTTTTCTGTATGTCACTTGTGTTGTTTTCTAAAGTTAATGTCAATTTGAAACTGGTATCAGACAATTTTAGCCATACTAGTCACACTGTGCGTCGGATTGATGTGTGGTTGATTCGTACACGTAAAAAATGACTCATGGATATTTTTCCTAAAGTATAAAAACAATCCGAACACATTTGATTGGTTTTTCGTATGTCACTTGTGTTGTTTTTTAAAGTTAATGTCAATTTGAAACTGGTATCAGACACTTTTAGCCATAACGGTCACACCGTGAGTCGAATTGAGGTGAGGTCAATTCTTACACCTCAAAAATGACTCATGGATCATTTTACTAAAGTATCAAAATAATCCGAACACATTTTCTTGGTTTTCCGTATGTCAGTTGTGTTGTTTTTTAATTTTAATGTCAATTTGAAACTGTTATCAATCACTTTTAGCCATACCGGTCACACCGTGCGTAGGATTGAGGTGCGGTCGATTCGTACACCTCAAAAATGAATCATGGATAGTTTTCCTAAAGTATAAAAACAATCCAAATGTGTTTTATCAGTTTTCTGTATGTCACTTGTGTTGTTTTTTAAAGTTAATGTCAATTTGAAACTGGTATCAGACACTTTTAGCCATACCGGTCACACCGTGCATCAGATTGAGGTGAAGTCGATTCATACATGTCAAAAATGACTCATGGATCATTCTCCTAAAGTATCAAAACAATCATAATGCATTTTCTTGGTTTTCTGTATGTCACTTATGTTGTTTTCTAAAGTTAATGTCAATTTGAAACTGGTATCATACACTTTTAGTCATACCGGTCACACCGTGCATCGGATTTAAGTGTGGTTGATTTTTACACCTAAAAAATGACTCACGGATAATTTTCATAAAGTATAAAAACAATACAAATGCGTTTGATCAGTATTCTGTATGTCATTTGTGTTGTTTTCTAAAATTAATGTCAATTTGAAACTATTATCATACACTTTTAGCCATATCGGTCACACCGTGCATCGGATTGAGGTTCGATCGATTATTCCACCTCAAAAATGACTCATGGATCGTTTTTATAAAGTATCAAAACAATAAGAATGCATTTTCTCAGTATTCCATATGTCAGTAGTGTTGTTTTCTAAATTTAATGTCAATTTGAAACTGGTATCAGACACTTTCAGTCATACCGGTCACACTGTGCGTCAGATTGAGGTGAGGTCGATTCTTAAACCTCAAAAATGAATCATGTATCATTTTCCTAAATATCAAAACAATCTGAATGATTTTTCTCTGTTTTTCGTATGTCAGTAGTGTTGTTTTCTAAACTTAATGTCAATTTGAAACTGTTATCAGACACTTTTAGCCATACCGGTCACACCGTGCGTCATATTGAGGTGCGGTCAATTATTACACCTCACAAATGACTCATGGATCGTTTTACTAAAGTATCAAAACAATCCGAACGCATTTTCTCGGTTTTCCGTATGTCAGTTGTATTGTTTTCTAAAGTTAATGTCAATTTGAAACTGGTATCAGACACTTTTAGCCATACCGGTCACACCGTGCGTCGGATTGAGGTGTAGTCAATTCGTACATGTCAAAAATGACTCATGGATTGTTGTCCTAAAGTATCAAAACAATCTGAACGTGTTTGATTAGTTTTCCTTATGTCACTTGTGTTTTTTTTAAAGTTAATGTCAATTTGAAACTGGTATCAGACACTTTTAGCCATAATGGACACACCGTGCATCAGATTGTGGTGTGGTCGATTCATAAACCTCAAAAATGACTCATGGATCGTTTTCCTAAAGTATTAAAACAATCCGAATGTGTTTTATCAGTTTTCCGTATGTCAGTTGTGTTGTTTTTTAAAGTTAATGTCAATTTGAAACTGTTATCAGACACTTTTAGCTATACCGGTCACACCGTGCGTCAGATTGAGGTGCGTTCTATTCTTACACCTCAAAAATGACTCATGGATATTTTTCCTAAAGTATCAAAAAAATACTAACGTTTTTGATCGGTTTTCCCTATGTCAGTAGTGTTGTTTTTAAAGTTAATGTCAATTTGAAACTGGTATCAGACACTTTTAGCCATACCGATCACACCGTGCGTCGGATTGAGGTACGATTGATTCGTACACATCACAAATGACTCATGGATCATTGTAATAAAGTATAAAAATAATCCAAACACGTTTTCTCAGTTTTCCGTATGTCACTTGTGTTGTTTTTTAAAGTTAATGTCAATTTGAAACTGGTATCAGACACTTTTAGAAATACCGATCACACCGTGTGTCAGATTGAGGTGCGGTCAATTTCGTACACCTCACAAATGACTCATGGATTGTTTTCCTAAAGTATAAAAACAATATGAACACGTTTTCTCAGTTTTCCGTATGTCAGTTGTTTTTTTTAAATTTAATGTCAATTTGAAACTGTTATCAGATACTTTTAGCCATACCGGTCACACCGTGCGTCAGATTGAGGTACGGTCAATTCGTACACCTCAAAAATGACTCATGGATCATTTTACTAAAGTATAAAAACAATACAAATGTGTTTGCTTAGTTTTACGTATGTTAGTTGTGTTGTTTTCTAAAGTTAATGTCAATTTGAAGCTGTTATCAGACACTTTTAGCCAATGAGTTATGCTTTACTAGAAAGAAAAATCATATCTAAAACCATTATTCATAACATAAGGATATAAAACATAATAAAGTGTGATCATATATGCTCAGTAAGTGTAAAAAAGTGATATATCAATGATCATATATGGGTAACATTAATAGGAATTCACCTTCATCCTATTTGTGTACAATCTTCCATTAGGTATGTTGCCCATTCGTTTCTAAACACATCTATATCATCTTCTGAATATGAGTTTTTGCGACAGTCATGGTAGTACTGAAAAAATATAAATACACAAAGGATTAATAAATATTTTAAATTAACTCGTAATTATTTTCTAAAATACCTTGTCAGGGATGCTAGTTTGTTGATGAAATACGATCTCTTTCATAAATTTTCAAACATAATAACCACAGTCCTTTTCGTTTGTTTGTTTTGGACACTACAGAAACATCGACAATAATAAGTAATTTGTTTTGATATGTGTTTGGATAGTGCAATGTTATTATATATACCCGAATACTTTTTCAGTTGTAGATCTTGTAGGCTTTCTCATCCTTATGCCCTGGATTCATTCCATGCATTAGACGATATTGATGCACCACCCTATCATAACAGAATCCTCATTAAAAGATAACATAAATTATATAATTAGATGTTTAGTTTTAAAATTCTAGATATAGTGTATTACAAATTAACAAACGCTATCATGCGTGGTCGGTTTGTTGGATATCCATGCGTTGAATCCAGAAAATAAATCTTTGAAGTATCCAAATTGACTGCAATCAGCATCCAATGCTCCCTAAAAATACAAAAAGGAATAAGTAAAGAAATGAAAATATAGTTGATATGATTAAATTGTAGAGTTTTACCTCTGCATCGTTGGTATTAAAAAGAGTCTGTCATCCGTAATTTTGTTTTCAAATGATTTAAGCAGAGATAACATTTTTGCAGCCTCTTTATCAGAATCTATTTCTTCTTTTGAAGAGGTGGTGTGCGGACTAACGAGTCCAAATTTTTGTTCATGGGGAAATCCCTTCAATTGTTTTTCATATATATGCTTGCGAAAAATATTAAATGTATTTAGTCATTATTATCAGAGTATATTAGCTTTTGTAAAATCAAATCATGAAAAACATACCTCATGTATACATTTACAACTGAGGTGCCTAGCTATTCATACTTGAGGATTTCATTTACATTTTCAGCACTAATGAAATCTGATGTTTCCTCCTCGTACATATTTTTTTCAAAAACAACTGTGTGAGCATTGTTGTCTATCAACTTTGTATCCACATGTGCTTGCAATGATATTAACTTTGGATATAGAACGAGTGGGGTGAAGGTTCTCTCAGTAGACCATTTCAATCGGTTGGTTGATCCTTGAGATAGTTTTGAGATGATATTTCGTTTCACCCCCTTCTGTTTTTCATTCTGTAATAACATTCATCGGTTCAGACCTTTTTTTATTAAATGTTAAAGGTCCATCTTGAAAAATAACTTGGAAATGGATACGTCCTTATCGACATGTTTTTTTACAAGAACTGACGACCATGCGATGAATGTTCCAACAGCTTGTTCAACTGTATGAATGTTGTCATCGTCATTTGGAATAGGTAGCTTGGAACTCGACTCATTAGCTACGTTAATTGACACTCTGAAATGATCTGTTGGAAGCTGTCTGTTGTGTAGCATGTACTTCTGCATATTGAACACCGTAGCCCTTACTACAAGGTGATATGTGGGAGTTTCTAGATATAAATCACAGTCATTTTCACCATGTAGAATATTAGTACAGGAAAGGTATCAGTGTCTATGTGAATCACATTTCACAGAAACAATTATTAAAACATTGATCACCTCAACTAAGTCAGATTTTTTAGGGGAATGGCTTGCCTCAAAGCTGGTGGGGGGTGGGGCAGGATCGTCACGCACAAGTTGTTGCTGAGTTTTTTCTTCTCTTTGCCTCTCCCCCATCAATGTTGCTATCATCTCTCTCTGGTATTGTAATTATTCATGAAAAATAGCTAAATTTTCTTGCAGCTTTTCCATTTTTTTAGTTTCATCGTTTTCTTGTTTTTGTTTTTGAAAATATGTTCGGGGTGTCACCCCAAAACCCGTACCTCTGACGCGGCCATACTGGTCTGGCCGCTTCAAGGCTGCTGAAAGTATGTCTGCATCTGGTGCGAGTGTTGTTAATTCCTATGACTATGTCAGATAGAAAATATAGAAAAATAAGTAGTCATTATAATGTAATAGTGATTTAAAACAAATCAAATTTATATTATGTCATACTTACACATGTTTCCCACACTTTTTGTGTGTTTTCATCTATCAGTATCCCCTCTTTATTTACATGATCCTCCTTCCATAGCACATGGCGTGGGATGGATTTGGCTTTCTATTTCGATTCATCAATCTGCATATAAACAGAGAAACATGGTTATAGTGTTGTTTTATGTCACATATAAGTAGTACGGTAGATTTAAAATACGTACCAATTTTTGCTCAAGTGAAGCGTACCCCAACCTTGGTTTACGGTAAGGGTACGCTGGTTCTGCTGTGCGTTTTTTATTTTTAGCACTCAATTGCTATTTCATAAATAAAAAACTGTCAATCAAAGTGATGAATACAAGCAACGCCAAACAACGTATTACCCCACAAAATGTACCTGAAAAGTCTGCTCCCCACGACGGTTGATAAACGCATCCCATGCTCCTTGGGATATCAAGTGTGCATAAAGAGGAGGTGGGTGCGGCTTGATTTTCCCTTCAGCATCTTTAAGATGATATTTCATTAAAATTGTGCGGAAACCTTTATGAATCCTTCCTGTAACTCTTAATATATATTCCTTGTGCGAGGAATCTACTATAAATTCACTCTACAATGGATGATGAAGAATAAGTCAATATTTTGGTATTTTATTTTAATAAATTAAAAAATAGATATCATAATGTTACCGTAATCTCTTCCTACATTAGTGTCTTCAGACCGGTGACAACATGGTTCCACGACTGTACATCAATTGGAACGTGTTGCCAAGTGACGATTCCAATGTAGCTACTAAAGATGGATTTGTTGGGATTAACATGTTGTCCTCGCTTATTACATCCCACCTAAAATTTGATGCCTTTTTTTTTTTGCCTAAAGGATTTTGGCTAACATTGTCAAACTATGATGCTCTTGTTTTTTTTTGCACTTTCAGGATTTCATTTCTTACCATTTCCTCAGAAGTATCATCAATATCTTTCTCTAGAGCACTAGAATCAGCACTGGGACCAGTAGAAATAGTTTGAGAAACTTGTTGTTGCTCTGCACTGGGACCAGCAACAACAGGTTGAGAAACTTGTTGCTGATCTGCACTGGGACCACCAATAGCTGGTTGAGAAACCTGTTGTTTCTCTGCACTGGGACCACCAGCAGGTGGTTGAGAGACCTTTTGTGCCTCGGGATTGGGTGCATCAGCAAGTGCAGAAGTCATTATCTGCAGAAGTGGTTTAACATTTAATTTAGATTACATAAAAGCAGCAACATACAAATAATAACATAACGTAACACAATGTATATTACAATAAACAAATAACCTGATTATTGTACTCTCTTTTTTTCTTCTTTAAAGACTGAAGAGATTTGACTCCTCTATCGACTATGTAAATCCCTTCATTGTGGTCTCCTCTAACATACAAAATGCCGTCTACATTGGGACCATTACAAAATGATTGTGAAGTCCCTATAAAAGGGTCATCCTCCATTGAAATTTCATCTGAGACTTCAGTTGTTTTGGTTGATAACAGAACAATTGACCAATTTTGGTTTGTGGGGTCTGGAACATAAAATACTTGTACTGCCTTTGATGCCATTATAAATGGTTCGTCTTTCTCCCCTTCCTTACTGAAATCAACTTTCACGAATCCTAATTCATCTATTTTAATAGCACTCCTATTATCAACCCAATTGCATTGAAAAATTGACACTTTGAATTTTGTATAATCCAACCCCCATATTCCTTTGATGATGCCAAAGTATGACATATTCGCATAAATTGTATTTTTTTCCTTAGCACCAGAAACATGTATCGCCTCAGCCACAAGTGTAACCCCACTATTCTGCATGGTACTGTCTTCATCATGTTCATTAGTATAGAATGTATAACCATTAACTACATAATCATTATAAGATAATATATACACACTTTCTCCTTCTGCTAGCCATCGAAGTCATTCTGAAATTGAGTCTGGATTTTCATCTAACTACTTCAAAATATGGTCCTAAAACCATCCTATAAATTGTCGATTATGTGTATCTGATATCCAATTTTCAGCCCTAGATGAATTCAAATGGATAATAATTTCTTTGTGGGTTTGAACATATGGGTCAACGTCGAAACTGTTATGCAAAAAATAAAGGTGAGCCTGCTACCGATCTGTAATATTGATTGTGACAACCTCTCTTCCAGAAATTCCTTCACCCTCAAGTCGCTCAGTGTGACGAGATTTCAGTAGACCAACATTTTCCACACCAGACTGGTATTCGGTACAAAATTCAACGGCTTCCTCAACAATATATTGCTCTAAAATAAAACCCTCTGGCCGACTTCAATTTTTGACATACCCTTTCAAAATATTCATATACCATTCAATGGGGTACATCCATCTATAATGTACAGGACCACATAGTCAAATCTCTCTCACCAAATGAACCATCAAATGAACCATTATATCAAAAAATATCGGCAGGAAGAACATTTCCAATTCACATAATATGACGACAATTTCTCTTTCTATAGTTGGAAATTTCGCCGGGTCTATAACTTTGCTGCATATAGCTTTGAATAAGAAACAGAGATTCATTAATGTATGGTGGACATTCTTAGTCAAAATGCAACGTAAAGCTATTGGAATTAGATCTTACATCAAAACATGGCAGTCATGTGATTTCAGACCCTTTAATTTTAAATAGTTCATTGACATGATGTTCTTGATATTTGATGAATACCCCTCTGAAACCTTTACGTCATTCAAGAAGTTGCAAAACTGATATCTCTCCTGCCTGGAAAGAGTGTAAGCAGTAGGAGGAAGAAATGTTCATTTCTCACCCTTCACTGGTATCAACTCTTCTCATATTCCCATCTCAACCATGTCCAATTTAGCCTTAATTCCATCCTTTGTTTTGCCGGGTACATTTAGCAACATGTCGATTACACTATCACATACATTTTTTTCAATATACATAACATCAAGAAAATGTTTGACATACAGACAATTCCAAATATGGTAATTCAAAAAAATCTGATATCTTTTTCCAACCAGTTTTCGTAAGGTTTTTCAAAAACGGTTTACCAAAATTAGTGTTCAAATATTTTACCTTCTCAAACAATTGATCACCTATTAATGGAGGCGGTGTTGTACATTCTTCTGAACTTCCATCGAATGATGTCGTCCAAGATAGGTACTTATGCCGTCGGGGTAAAAATCTGCGATGTCTTAAAAACACGGTTTTCGATGAATGTTTCAACCTAATTGACTGTGTACCTTATTTGCAAATAGGACACCCTTGATTTACTTTAATGCTATATCCTGACAAATTTCCATAAGAATGAAAGTCATTTATCATCCCGTACAACATGGATTTCAAAGTGAAATATTCTTTTTTGTAAGAATCATACAACTTAACACCTGAATCCCACAATATTTTCAAATCCTCGATCAATGAAGCCAAATAAACATCAATATCATTACCTGTTTTTTTTGGTCCTGATATAAGCATAGATAACATGATGTATTTTCATTTCATGCATAACCACGGTGTTAAGTTATAATTTACCAACATAACCGGCCATGTACTGTGACTGCTGCTTTGAAAACCAAAAGGATTCACCCCATCTGTAGATAATGCCAGACGAAGGTTTCTCGGCTCGTTTCCAAATTCAGGATACTCATGATCAATTCTCTTCCACTGAGGAGAGTCTGCCGGGTGACGTAGTTTCCCATCTTTAATTCTTGTATCTGCATTCCATGTCAATTGTCCTGCAGTCTTCTCACTTCCATATAGGCGCCTAAACCTTGGAATGATTGGAAAGTACCATAAAACTTTCATAGGACTATAATAATCTTTCTTTTATCGAGAAACACCACACTTTGGGCATTCTTTAAGTGATTTTCAGTCCTTGCAAAACAATATACATTCATTCGGGCAGGCGTGTATTCTTTCAGAGATCATACCCATCGATCGTAGCATTCGTTTGGCATCGTATGTTCGGCTTGGGAGTTCATTATCTTCTGGGAGCATGTCATTCAGGAGAGCAAGTAGTTCCGTAAAACTAGATTCACTCCACCCGTTTCCTGCTTTCAAATTATACAGCTTCAGTACAGATGACAATGCTATATATTTAGTGCAACCATCATACAATGACGTTTTTGCACAACTATTTAACTTCTCAAACAATTTTGGGCAATCATGAAGTTCATCTTCAACTGTCCTTGTCATTTACTCAATACTATCTTCATCATCATTCACATCTGTAATCACACCCTCCATATGATCGTCTTCACTGTTCACGCTTGTAATCATATCAGATCTTCCATAAAATGTCGTGTTATCCAAGCCACTACCTACATTCATTTTTTCCCCGTGTTTATTCCAACATGTATAACTGCGATCTATTCCTTAACAAATCAGGTGTTCTTCTAACTCATCTGGACTAATTTGTCTTGAATAACAACAGTGTAAACACAAACATAGGATTTGAGAAGGTTCACATGCATGATCTCCTGAAAACTTGATAAACTCTTTCACGCCATATTCACACTCTTTTGTCAACCGATTGGCATTCATACATTCTTTATTCATGTTCATCATCTTTATGGGTTTGATCTCAAACTTTCCTAATATTATGTTTTAATTAATCAAGTAGCATTTTTTGGGTTTTATAAAAAAAATCATGGTACAAATGCCTCTACAATGAAATAGAGGAACCCACCCCAAAACACGTGAAAGTACTTGAACTCTATCTATATATGGGGGATTGTGCCCTGTCTTTTGTATATCTCCATGGAGTACTTAAAACCTATACATGGAGGACTCTTCACCGAAACATGGGGGAGTACCATACTCTATATTTTCTCCAAACATCCCACTTGTCACTTGTCAAATCTCAAGTAGAGTGAAGATAATTAAAATATCCAAACCACATCGTGTGCAATTTCCAATGAATGGGGGAATCATAATATTGTGATCTACATGAGAAGATATTTATAATGGGCTACTCATACATGAAATATTATCATCTAAGTGAAAAATAAATAATAATAATGAAATTAACATAGCACACAATTTGTTCAATGGATACACAATGTGTAGGGTTCTCAGTCAAGGTTGGTTGTATACTACCATTTCTAAACTCATGTGAAATCTATATACATGGTGTGTCCAGTAGGGTGAACACCGTCTATGGATAAGATACCTAATTTAATATAACATATATCAAATTAATTCCAAGTTAGTCTTACAAAGACTGCATGTTACCTTTGAAAATACATGACATATAGAACAACTTGAGCTAAAGACGTGTACTTTAGATACAAAATGAGTCACTTCACCGGCTATGCATCACATTTTTGTGGAATACACGGTGTGTAGTCCTTACATGACCACTAGGGGTGTATAGTCTATACACATCAAGTTTCTATGGTATCTATACATGGTGTGAGTGAAGTAAAACACATATCATATGGTTATACCATTATTTCATGGAATGTACATGGTTTCATACTGAAGTATATGTCTTGGAGATACATTGTGTGTGACCTACATTCACATGAAATGTAACATTTAAAATAAAACTTATTCCAAGTTTGAGTCAAAAGATGAGTCATGTGGTGTAAATTTTGGATATAACTGTTGTCTGGCATTAAAATCTATATGAAATCCATGTATAGTGAAGCATGTTCCATTTAAAAATACTACATACCATGTATTTTAAAAATATATAGAATTTGAAAAAAATCATCTTCACACCATAAAGTGTGTCATAGAGTCCTCTAGAAGTGGTTTTTTAGGATTCAGTAGAGTTTCAATAGTAACAAAGTGGTGGTGACATTGAAATGGGTAAAGTTTGGATTGATATTCAATGGTGGAAGAACTACAACATGGAAAATAAATGTCATATCAATCATGCCAACAACCGCAACACCATACAAAAACACAATCGTGCTCACAATCGCAACACCATACAAACCAAACAATCACAATTTTAGATTTTACAAAGCATCCCTTATTCAATTTTGTTTGTTACTTCAGGGGTTATCACAGAAGTTTTATCATCCTGGGGCGTTCATTCATAAGTCAAGTATACGTAAATTACCAATTTTTATATATAAATGTTCAACAAGAACCAACCAACATGTAATTCATTTAGTGCGCAAACAAGGACCACCAACGACCACAATTTTCAGTGGGGCATTTAGCCCGTACATTTCACATTATAACCATCAATATCAAACAGTAATAACATGTGAACAAGAAGAAATCAATGAGTAATAGGAGAAAAATCACCCTGAAGGTGTCGTTAAGCACACGACAGAGATGCGTTCGTGGCAGAGGAGAGGCGCACAACATAGGAGATTTCCAACTGAAAAGAAAACATAAAATAGGGGAAACTCATGAAAATAAAATAATCTAAAACCCAATACACCATTTACCACATCCCAAAACCCCCAAGAACCCACTAAAACCGAAATCAACCCACACCATGGTTAAACACACCTTAAGATAACAAGAAATTATAGAACCCACCTTCGATAGAACGAGTTCAACAGACTTTTTAAAATATAAAAGATGAACATACAATGGGTAAGACCTGACCAATAGGTCCTCCTTACTAGGTATAATCCCCAAGTTTATTCTAGATAGCGTATCCCAAATGAGTTATCCCCGATCAATCCTCTGTTATCACAACTTTCACGACACATACATCCTAATCGCATGAATTTAAACTTCATGGTACAATCTTTTCAACACAACACGTGGTATCTAGTGAGTAGGATCATATCCCTATTCAAACTCCATGAGCCTACCCGTACATCTTGACAAAAATTAGGGGGAACACACATATTTCCAATGTGACAACCCTGGTACTCTTTTCCAATCTTAACATCACACCATTCCAAAACTCACCACACGATCACCAGTTACCCAACATTATTCCAAAACCAAAGGAACATACCCATGCTTCATTACCCTAAACCCATCCATCTAGGTTCAATAGTGATGGTCACATTAAAACCATACTATAAATAAATAAGTTTAGGAATCCAAATGATCAATTCCCTCAACCCAGTAATAACACCAAAACTCAATAATAGAGAGTGATTCCATTATAAAAATCCAAGGCATGACCATTCCTTCGCTATCAAACTATATCCATTTTATACTATGAAAGATTTTTTAACCTTAGAGAAATCTCTATGAAGGTAATGATATTATTCTAAAGGTGTAGAATCTCTTAGATACAGACTGAGCACTACATGTCTAGATAAGACTTTACCCAAAAAAATAACTTAATATTCATCCAAGTGATTATCATCTCATTATGGTTATTCATCACCAGAATTAACCATCAACTAGCTAATACCAGAAAAAGAATTATCGTTAAGACCACCATTTTATTGAGAGGTTTCATCATAAGGTGTGGAACATATGTGACTATATCAAGACAACCATCAACTTCCTGGGGTCTAGCTCACACCAATACATGGGAGGAATCTTCCTCTAAAACATATGTAGAACAATAAGCTTATTCACATCCTCATCTTGTAATGTCGTCATAACCTTCTACTCAATGGGTAGCAGATGGATTGGAAAACCACCCAGAGGTACCACCTCAAGACCAATTCCCTACACCGAATCCTCATCCCTAAGAGGTTCATCATCAAAATCCAACTATAGAAAACAATATTATGTTTTTAATAGTATAATCCTCAAATTGAATAAATATTATCTATATTTAATGATTATATATACTCCTACACTGACCAGCGGTGGCGGAGGGAGCGGCGGTCACGGTGGCGGAGGTAGCGGTGGTGACAGCGATGGTCACGGCGGAGGAGCAAAACCAATGACACGGAGGCAACGACGGAGGAGAAAAACCTAATGACGGTGGTGGCGAAGGAGGAGGAAGAGGAGGATTAGGAAGAGGAGGAGGAGGAAGATGAGGACGAGGCGCAGACGAGGAGGAGAAGTTGCGGCAGAAGAGGGTCCTGGTTCAGCTTCCGCAAAAGCTTTACCTTGTGCAAGAGAGAAGGGCTTGTTAGGGTTATTAAATAGAAACCGCTAGAACCTTTACAAGCGCTCGTTAAAAGCACTGATAAAGGTATGTTTTATCAGCGCTAAAATAAAATCACTAATAAATATTATAATTTTATATAAATTAAGAATAAAAACTTTTATCAGTGCTAAAATAAGCACAGATAAATGTTCCCTTTTATCAGCACTAAAAAATGTACTGATAAAGGGTATACCTTTTTCAGCGTTTTTGACTAGAGCTGATAAAGGCATACCCCTTTATCAGCACTTTCTGTTTAGCGCTGATAAAGGGTAGCGCTTCCCTTGCCCTGTTTTGTGGTAGTGCCACTTGTTCATGTTATATTAATTGATTCTTGAAAACTATTTATTCCTTTGATCATGCCATTGGAAATGTAATATTTTATATTCCCATGTTTTATTGAATATTGTGTGATTTTGAAAAGAAAACCAAAGGATGCGTTATAAATGGAAAATGATTTCTGTTATGGGAGGGCAATAATGGTGACAGATAATTCTCTATAGTAGGAGGTAGTAGCACACGACCCACCACACAAAAAAAATAAATAGGATTAGAGACAAAATATGCTTCGACAAGAAAGATATATTCAACAAAAACATAGGCAAGTTGATGGGCACAATAATATACAAATAACCATAGTGAGAATAATAAGATGTTGGAAAGAAAATAGAACACAATATTTACATGGTTCATACCTTTTGGTCCTACTCTACGACAAGAAAACCACCCAAACCCCTTTATTATTATTAAGAAAAGAAAACCATGACAACATACAACATAAATTTGAAGAAAGAAAAACAACAATAACATACTAAAACCAAAGGAATGACCCACTCCCATGTGCACAAGAACAAACAATAAGTAGCAAAAGAACCATTGAAAACTTCAAATATGAACATGAGAAACCAAGCCCGAACCCCATTACCAAGGTCGACCTCACCTATAGAATAATCCACCAAGAATAATTGTATCCAATTGATCCACCATAACAACTCAAAAACCACAAGATCTCCCCTATAATAGTACTCTTGGAACCAACCATATACAACATCACCAATTAGATCCACCAATGAGATGTCCCTCTCTAGATCATGTACTTCCCCTTTGATTTATCTTGGATTTTAACTTTGAGATTTTGATCTATCTCTTGAGACATAATCATGGACCTCATGAAATTAAAAAAACCAAAGAAAAAAATCCCTCAAAAAAACTCCAATGGCATCAATACACATGGTCAGTCGAGGAGCTTCCAGAAGAAGTTGTTGTAACAAATACTTAATGACAACTCTTGTATAAAGGTCTTCATAAGCTACCTCGTATAAGGGTCACCTTGGCACGCTACATAAAGGTCTTCACCCATTGTGTAAGGATGAATCGACGATACGTAAGGGTTAGTTGACCACTGTGTAAGGGTTGGCACCCATTATGCAAGGTTCCCTTGATCAAAACCTTAGCCTCGATGAGTATCGTTTTCCTCACATAAAGGTAAGTCACTCGAGTTCTCTACCCACTAATGGTAACCCCACAACTCAGAAATTATGTAAGGGTAAAAAACCACTTATGAAAGGGTTATACAAACAAAAACAAATCCATGTAAGGGAAACAAACCACTCACATAAGGGTAGTATCAATCACACATAAGGCTAAATACACCTCATGTAAAGGTAACATAAACATTACATAAGGGTAAAAAAAACTAAATAAGGATGAAATAACATGAAACATGAGATTATTCGTGGCATCAAAAAATCAAAAACACAAAATTTTAAATTATAACAATAAAAATATAAAATTTAACAAATCTCCACCTTATAAAATAAAATTTAAAAACACAGATCCAATGTTCTTATAGATCTATTCTAGCCCAACCTATTATTTTGTTCAGAAAATCTTCACTAGACAGACTCAAAGAACCTCAACACTATCAAAACTAGGGTATACCACATTTTTATGTGATAAATTATCCCTAAAGAGATCCCCATATTAGTATCTATTAATGTGGCTTGTCTTTCCACACTGATAGCACTTAAACTTCTTAAACCGACTATCATTCTTCTTATCTTTTTGTTTACCTTTAGGTTGACTCTTCACACTAAACAACTCAGGCCCAAACCTAACCCATTACCCTTCACCTCCAAACCATGAATTTGAAGATCCCAATATAAGACAACTGACTTCACTTTCTCTAAAGTGATGGAATTCATACCATACATAATAGAATATCTAACCAAATTAAAATATTAGTCCAAGGAATTCAATAACAAACAAGTCTAGTCCTCATTAGTAATATTAACATCCACACTAACTAAATATAACACAATATTATTAAATATATCTAAATGATTCCATATAGAGGTTCCTAAAACCATTTTAAAATTATAAAGATACATTTTATTTTGAAACCTTCCTAAAAGAGATATAGTCATGTAAAGATGCTCAAGCTTCAACACTACAAAAAAAAGATTATAGGTGGTTTTTTAGAGGGGGTTATGCACAATACACTTATAATCATCAAATTTAGAGGGTGTTAAAAACCTCCTCTAAATTTTTTAGCATTGTTTTTTGAATATTTGGTTGGATTTTAGAGACAGTTATATCAAAACCACTGCTAATTTAATAATTAGTGGCACTATATGTTCGAATGGATTTTAGAGGCTATATATATATATATTTGTTTGGATATTAGAGGCCATATATATATATATATAATGGAATTTATTTTTTTAAATGGAAATAGTGGGGGTTCATGAACCACTACAAATCCCTTATATTAGAGTGGGTTTTAAACCCCATATAATTTAAGAAATTATAGGGGATTTTGAACCCTATATAATTTAAGAAATTAGAGGGGATTTTGACCCCTATAATTTAAGAAATTAGAGGGGTTTTGACCCCACCCTAGTTTATAACATTAGAGGGGGTTTTGTAACAACCCAAACTTTTATTAATGAAAATTACTCTTGATCTGATTAAATGTTTTATTATGTAAAATGGTTATATAAGACATATGAAATTCCTTGGTTTTATGTTTTTGGATACTGTTATGAATTGTTACCATTGCTAATATAGCCATTGAACAGTGATCATATGATTAGTATAAATATAGGGCTTTAACAAATCCAATTTCCCTGGACAAAGGAAGCGATGACCACATCCAGTAGAATTGCTCCATAGGAAGCCCATTTGTAAGAGCTTGGAAAGGAGGTTGCATCACTGGGATTTTCTCTTGACCAAGCCCAATCCAAGCTTCAATACTTTATGCTTGAACAAAATCTCCTACGGGAGAAGTGTAAGTTAATAGAGATTGCCACCCAAGCGATGTTATCCGAGCCACCCCAAGAATCTGTCACTATCGCACACCTTACCCTTAGGTCTTATGTGTGTGTTATAAGAGGTTATTTAACAAGACCCTAACATTATTATTATGTGATTTATTTTTTTGTATAAATAATATACATTCATTGTTACTTTGTAAATGTTTTTTAAAACACAAATAGTATTTTTAGTTAATATTCAATTAAGAAATCTATTTTGATGAATTAATGGATTTTTGAATTAAATAATATTTTAATAAAATATTATTACTAAATTAATTTTTATTAAATATAAATGATCTTATAATTTCTTATGAATACAATGGTAATTTTTATTAAGGTTTGAAAGCTGTTTTTTTCAAAACCCATGAATTTTCAATAAATGCCGGTTTTTATTTTAAAATTAAAAATTCACATATTTAGAAAATTATTTAGATAAAATTAATATTATTTTTGGATTCAGGACATTGAAATTATCTAATGGTGAATTTTTCATAATTTTCTGAGACAGTCAAATTTTTGGGTAAAAATTAAATATCGTTTAAATATATAATGTGTTTTATGACATCATAATGACACAATAGTGATGTAATAAAATACTATAAAAGGGATGATAGTACAATATATGTTTTAACCTTAAAATAATGCAATTTTATATTTTTTTAATAAATTTTATGACGCCTTAGTGGACCCTCCAAGGCTTATGAAATATTTTAACCTTTTAAAATGTTTTCCTTGATAGTGTGACTAAACTCCACAAAATCAAGACTAATATTTTAATAAGTTAGGCCATTGGAATAATAAAATAAAAATTTCCACTCCCCTTTGGAAAAAATCATGCGCAAAAATCATGTGATGGTTTGTGGTTTTGATTAGTTTAATACGCAGTGTCCAAAACCTAAATAATAAAGAATTCTCCCTTCTTTCCTATATAAACCCAATAAATCTCCCATTACGCTTCACTAAAAACCTTTGTATCTCAAAAAAAATCTTTCATCCTCTATCTAGAACCCTCACAAGGCACCCCAAGCTCCCAGTAATCCTCTATCAAGCCTCTCCCAAGCCTTTGGGATCACACTTTCAAGTAAGGGATTTCTTCCTTTCTCATTTTTTTCTAAATTTTTTTATGTTGTTATACCCTTTTATTTTCAATTAAAAATGTTGGGGTATGATTTAAAACCTCCCCCATAATTCCCTACTTATGTTTTAATTATTATATACCTCTTTATCTCTCATTAATGTCTCCCATGTACACCCGTTACCATGCCGAAATTCCGTAAGGAATTTCTCTCTTCTCATTTACATTCAAACAATTATTTTATATTATGCATATAAATTCCATTAAATATGTTGGGATATTATGTTTCATGACCCCCTTACTATTAATTTCATTTATAAATGATGATAGATCCCTTTCTCTCTCATCATCCCATTTTACGATTTCCATTTGACGTCGTTATGCTGCCGAAGGTACACCAAAATTTCTCATGCCAAAATCATCATGTAAGTGAATACCATACCCATTTCTCTATCAGGGGTATTCACCTTTATGAACATGTACTTGTTGATTTAGGACTTAAATTTATGTATTTCACATCTCTTATTTGTGGAATAAATTATGATTTTTAATGAATCCATGTTGTATGATCCTTGTGGCACACTTATGCATGAAATGAAATGTTTATAAAGGGTGCACTCTAATAGTGCTGCAATTCATTGGATAAAGATTAGTATCATGATACTTCATGTGAAATGAGGGTTTTCTCATGACAATTTAAGTGCAACGAGGATTTACTCATGCTAATGCAAGTGAAATGATGGTTTACTCATGATCCATGTGCAATGAGCCTTGGCTCATGCTAATATCATGTTAAATGTTGTTGTCGCATTTACATGTTATGATAATCATTCTATATCATGACTTTATGTTCATGTTTATCTTGTGCCACATTGATATGAATATTACCTGACATGTACTATATTCTTCATGTTATGCCTTGTTTACTCCCTTACCGGGCTTTATAGCTCACACTTTTCTTATGCATGTCCTCAGGTTATCCCATAAAATGCTTAGTACGAAGGAATGTTGTGGTCATGTAAAAGAATTTTTCAATAAATATATTGTGTTTTATGTTCTAAGTTGTTATGTAATGTTCCTAGTTTTCAAATACACTAGACCTATCGATTCCAAGAGTTGTCTTAAGTGCATGTTTATGTAATAAATCATGTTTACGCGTGTAATAAAGAGTAGGGTTGTTATAGTTGGTATGAGATGATAGGTTTAGTTATTTTTGGGATTAGGATTAGAAAACCCTAGTGAAATCCATAGGGATAAGACTAAGAATAATAAAAACACCCTTAAATTTTGATGATTATAGAGTAAGTGGTTTATCAAGAAAATACATCCCTATCTGGATATGAACAAGAATAGGTGGCTCTAGCACAGATTTATCTAAGGTTAACACCCGAAAACGCTGCTTTGAGCTAGACTCAATCGGGAAGTGATGAATGACAATGAGCCTTACTGCACTCTTGGTTATGACACTCCCAGGGGATATGCTTTAGTAAATTATTAAGCTTAGTATGAACCATTATTAAGGGAATAAAAAATGCCCTTAAGAATATATGTTGGGCTGTAGATCATGAATAACATAGATTGAAGCCCATAAATTCATAAGTTAAGGAAATAAATGTAATTTATAAGTTATCCCTTTTTTTCTTTGGATTCCCATTTATATGTTACCCCTAACTTTTCTTTTATTCTATCCAATGGTCGGTAATAGGAGGACTCAGGCTAATAATCAATGTGAAGATCAATGTGATGATTGTTCTAATGAGATGCCCAATCTGATGGGAGTGGGAATCAAAAAATTTGTCACAATACTCTCTTAGTTAACTCAAGTTTTAAATAGAAACATTGGTCAATAAGAACGTTCAACCCCCCCCTAAGAAAGAACAATCCAAAATCGAGAGCTTCATGATATAAAGACCTCCTACTTTTAATGGATCATCTGATCCCTTAATCTCCGAACAATGGATCAACTCCATTGAGAAGATCTTCTCTATACTTCAATGTTTTGAATAGGAGAAGGTACTTATGGTTGCTTATAGTATGGAGGGTGAAGTTGATCAATGGTGGAAATTGATCAAAAATATGAAGCCTGAGGAGGAGATCGAGGCGTTGGAATGGAAGGATTTCTGAAAAATGTTTTTCGATAAATATTTTCCTTGGACCCTCCGACTTAAGATGGAAAGGAAATTCCTTTCCCTTAAGAAAAAAGACGATTAATCCATCAGAACTTACGAGAAAAACTTCACAAGTCTTGCACGATATGCCTAAGACTTTGTTGTTACCCCTGAATTCATGGTTGACCACTTCTTTGGTGTCCTAAAACCTAGCCTATAGAAAGCCCTAGCGATCTGTGACTTTAAGAGATATGAGGAAATTGTATGATATTCCCTCAAAGTTGAAATAGAGATCGGAAAATCTTAGGGGTATCATGGGGATAAGAATCATAATGTGAACTTTAATTCTAGTGGTCTGATGGATAAATCCAATGGTGATAAGAAATTCCAGCACCTCACTTTCCAAAGGTGTGGAAAGACACACCCCAAAAATTGATTGAAATAGATGAGGAAATGATTTAGGTTTGGAAGAGAAGGGCACTTAGCCATTAACTATCGGCAAGAAAAACCCACTACTGTGACAGAGGATAGGAATGCTCCGTTCGACCCTCAATGCATTGTTCATTGCTTCAAATGCAAAGAACCAGGGAACTTTGCAAACTAGTGACCTAATCTAAGGGTTTTAGGAGGCAACCAACAACCTCCAAGGCAGAAAGATAAATCTTTTTCCATCACTACCACCAAAGTGAACCTCGAAAACTAAGTGGTGATAGGTACACTAGTTATTCATTCAAGAATAGTGAACATACTTTTTTATTCTAGTTCTACGCATTCTTTTATATCTTAAAAATTTAGTAGAACAATCCCAACACCACCACATATCACGGAGGTAAAGATGTCAGTGAGAACGAAAAATGGGGAAATAATTACAACCCATGAATATAAATCCTCCCCTGTCACAATTTGTGGTTTGAACTTCCCGGTGAACCTCATCATACTCACTATGGTGGAATTTGATGAAATTATAGGCATGTATTGACTTTACCTATATATATCCAACATAAATTTCCATGAGAGAGAAATCACTCTCTATATAGAGAATCAACCCTCGATTCTGTACAAGTGCAAGGAGGAGGATGAATCTTCCTTAACACCATCATCTCAAGCATGGATATTACTGACCTATGATCATGCGTATCTTGTTTAGATGATTGAGTTTAAGGAAGAAACAATCCTTGAAGACATGCCTATTGTGAGGGAATTCGCTGAAGTGTTTCATGAGGAATTGCTTGGTCTTCATCCTAGAAGAGATGTTGAATTCTCAATTGATCTTATACCTAGGGAATTTCTAATATCCAAGAATCCGTATAGAATGGATGTTGTGAAGCTTGAGGAGTTAAATAAACAACTATAGGTGAATCTGGATAAAGGGTTTATACACCTAAGTGCTTCACCATGGGGTGCACCAGTCCTCTTCGTCAAGAATAAGGATGGGTCAATGCGCCTTTGCATTGATTATTGTGATCTTAACAAAATCACGATAAAGAACAAGTATCATCTGCCCTGAATTGATGACTTTTTTGATCAACTATGTAGAGCACAACACTTCTCCAAGGTGGATCTACAATCCAGATATTACCAAGTAAGGGTGGAGAAGGAGGATATCCCAAAGACTACTTTTCGTACAAGGTACAAGCACTATGAATTCATAGTAATGCCTTTTTGACTCACTAATGCTCCAAAATTCTTCATGGACTTGATGAATATATTCTTTAGAGATTACAATTTTGTGTTATTATTTATAGAATATATTCTAATATACTCCAAAACTAAGGATGAGTATCTAAGCACTGTACTAGAGACCTTGCAAAAGTAGAATCTCTATGAAAAGTACAACAAGTGTGAGTTATAGTTGAAGGAGGTCTCATTCTTGGGTCATATCATCATAAGAAATGGGATATTTGTGGATCCATCCAAGACAGATGTAATTAAGGGATGGTCGAGGCCAACATCATTGATGGATATCTGTAGCTTCCTAGGGTTAGCTAGATATTATCTCCGATTTGTGAGAAATTTATCATGATTGTCAAACCCTCTTACCAAGATAACCCAGAAGGGAGTCAAGTTTTCTTGAAGTGATGAATGCAAAAAGAGCTTCAAGGAGTTGAAAAGGAGGCTTATCACTGCGCCTGTGCTCACATTACCCACAAGTGGATAACTTTTTGTGGTATTTAGTGATGCTTCGAAGAAGGGAATGGACTGTGTGTTAATGAAAAATGATAAATTCATTGCCTATGCTTCAAGGCAATTGAAAGTTCATGAGAAAAACTATCCAACACATGATCTGGAGTTGGCTGCAGTAATCATCGCTTTGAAAATTTGGCGGTATTACCTTTTTGGGTAGAAGGGTGAAATATATACGGATCACAAAAGCCTCAAGTATATATTCACACCAAAATAGTTGAGCATGCACCAATGAAGATGGTTAGAGGTGATCAAAGACTATGACTTCTCAATCCATTACCACCTGGGGAAAGTGAACAAGGTGGCAGATGCTCTAAGTGGAAAGTACCCAACAATTCTATCCCTGATGAGAATCGAAAAGGATCCAATCTTCTTATATTTGATGAAGATGGACATGATAATCATAAATAATGGAACATCATCAATACTTTCACAAATTATTGTTCAAACATATCTTTTGGAAAGGTTAAAGGATGCTCAAAATCATGATGTGGGAATTCAGAAAAAAGTGGAAACTATTAGAAAAGGGAAATCCTCAAAGTTCAATGTTAATGAAGAAGGAATTGTGAGATTTGGGTCACGATTATGAGTTCCATCAAATCTAGAGTTATAGAAATAACTTTTGGATGATACACAAAGTTATAATTTCTCCATTCACTCAGGAAACACAAAGATGTATCGAGATCTCTCAGAGAATTATTGGTGGGATAACATGAATAAGGGGATTGTTGAGTATACATCAAAGTGCCTGGTATGTCAGCAAGTGAAGGCTGAGAGGTAGAATTATAAGGTGATGATGCAACCATTACCCATACCAAAATGGAAATGGGAGAACATCACCATGGACTTTTTCACCGTAATTTTGAAGACATCCAAAGGAAACAATTCTATATAGGTTGTCATGAATCGTCTTATAAAGATTGCACACTTCATTTCAATTAGGGAGGATTTCTCATTGGATCAACTGACACAGATATACATCAGAGAAGTGGTAAGGCTGCATAGAGGACCACTATTTATTGTATCTGATCGAGATCCAAGATTCACCTCTAAGTTATGAAAGAGTCTCCAACACTCTCTGAATACTGAGCTGAACTTCAGTTCAAATTATCATCCTCAAACTAATGGCCAATCTGAGTGGACTATCCAAACACTTGAGGACATGTTGAGAGAATGATCAATGGACTTCAAAGGAGGATGGGATCAACATCTTCCTCTGTTTGAGTTCTCTTTCAACAACAGTTTCCACTCAAGCATCCAAATGACTCCTTATGAATCCCTTTATGGGAAGAGGTGTAGAACACCAGAATGTTAGAATGAAGTTGGATAGAAAAAACTCCTAGGTCTAGAAATGGTCAAAGAAATTGTAGAGAAGGTTAAGACCATCCAAAAACACATTAAAGCTGCTCAGATTCGACAAAAGAGCTATTCTAATAATCATTGATGAGACCTAGAGTTTGATTTTGGAGACATGGTATTCCTTCGCATATCACCATGGAAGAGATTTATGAGATTTGGGAAGAAGGTAAAGCTTATTCCAAGGTACAATGACCCTTTTAAGATCCTTTATTACATTGGAGTAGTGACCTATCGACTAGCACTCCCACCAAACCTATCTCAAGTACATGATGTATTCCATGTATCACTCTTGAGAAAGTACATACATGAACCATCACATGTAATCAATCTAGAGGTGGTACCATTATAGAATGACCTCTCATATGAAGAGAAGCTAGTGATGATCTTAGATCGTATGAAAAAAGTTCTACGAAATAAGACAATGCCCCTCATCAAGGTGTTGTGGCGAAACCACAAGTTTGAAGAAGTAACGTAGGAATCAGAGGAAGTGATGAAGCAGAGTTACCCTCATCTGTTTTAGTGTGGTAAAATGAAATTTTGTGGGTGTAATTTCTTAAGGGGGAAGATTGTAATGACCCAAACTTTTATTAATGAAAAATCCTCTTTATCTGATTAAATGTCTTACTATGTAAAATGGTTTTATAGGACATATTAAATTTCTTGGTTTTATGTTTTTGGATACCGTTATGAATTTTTACTGTTTCTAATATAGCCGTTGAACAATGATCACGTGGTTTGTATAAATATAGGATTTTAACAAATCCAATTTGCTTAGACAAAGGAAGCAATGAACTCATCCAATAGAATTACTCCATACGAAGCCCATTTTTCAGAGCTAAGAAAGGAGGTAGCATCACTAGACTTCGCTCTTGACCAATCCCAAGCTAAGCTTCAATATGTTAATATTGAACAGAATCGCCTACGGGAGAAGTGGAAGTTAATAGAGATTACCACCAGAGCAATGTTATCCGAGCCACCCCAAGAGTCTGTCACCATCACAGACCTTGAACTTAGGTATTATGCGGGTGTTATAAGGGGTTATGTAACAAGACCCTAACATTATTATTATGTGCTTTATTTTTTTTATAAATAATATACATTTATTGTTACTTTGAAAATGGGTTTTAAAGCACAAATAGTTTTTTAGTTAATATTCAATTAAGAAATATATTTTGATGAATTAATAGATTTTTGAATTAAAAAATATTTTAATAAAATATTATTACTAAATTAT
Organism: Viscum album; assembly: GCA_963277665.1. Lineage (NCBI taxonomy): Eukaryota > Viridiplantae > Streptophyta > Magnoliopsida > Santalales > Viscaceae > Viscum > Viscum album. The sequence goes on from OY728125.1 coordinate 779,017,140, forward strand.
TTTTTATTAAATATAAATTATCATATAATTTCTTATGAATACAATGGTAAATTTTATTAAGGTTTGAAAGCTATTTTTGTCCAAACCCATGAATTTTCAATAAATATCAGTTTTAATTTTAAAATTGAAATTCACATATTTAGAAAATTATTTAGATAAAATGAATATTATTTTTGGATTCAGGATGTCGAAATTATCTAATGGTTAATTTTTCATAATTTTCTAAGACAGTCGAATTTTTGGGTAAAAATTAAATACCGTTTAAATATATAATGTATTTTATGACATCGTAATGACCAAATAGCGGTGTAATAAAATAATATAAAAGGGTTTTTTGTCCAATATATGTTTTTACCTTAAAATAATTTTATTTTAGTTTTGTTTGATTAATTTTATGATTCCTTAGTGGACCCTCCAAGGCTTATAAAATATTTTAACCTTTAAAATGTTTTCCTTGAGAGTGTGACTCACCTCCACATAAGAAAGCCTAATATTTTAATAAGTTCGGCTATTGGATTTATAAAATAATGTTTTCTACTCCCCTTTTTCAAAAACCATGGGCAAAAACCATGGGATGGTTTGTGATTTTGATTAGTTTAATATGTAGTGTCCAAAACCTAAATAATAAAGAATTCACTCTCATAAACCCACTCAATCTCCCATTCCTATTCACTAAAAATATTTTTAGCTCGACCAAACTTTGAACACATCTCTATATAACCCCCCCAAGGAACCCCAAGATCCCAAGAAGCCTCCCTCAAGCCTCCCTCAAGCCTTTGAGATCACACTTCCAAGTAAGAGATTTCTTCCTTTCTCATTTTGTCCAAATTTTTTTATGTTGTTATACCCTTTTGTTTTCTATTAAAAATGTAGGGGTATGTTTTTTTACCTCCCAAATACTTCCATACTTATGTTTTAATGATTATAGAATTATTTATTTCTCATTAATGTCTCCCATGTACACCTGTTACAATGCCAAAATTCTGGAAGGAATTTCTCTCTTCTCATTTACATTCAAGCAATTCTTTTATATTATGAATCTAAATTACATTAAATATGGTGGGATATTATGTTACATGACACCATTACTATCCATTTAATGTATAAATGATTATAAAACCATTTCTATCTCATCATCACATTTTATGATTTCTATTTGACGTCGTTATGCTGCCGAAGGTACACCAAAATTTCCCATACCAAAATCATCATGTAAGTGAATACCATACCCATTTATCTATCAATGGTATTCAAATTTATGCACATGTACTTGTTTATTGAGTAATTACATTTATTTATTCCACATATCTTATTCATGTAATAAATCATGATGTTTAATGAATCCATGTTGTATGATCCATATGACACACTTATACATGAAATGAAATGTTTATAAAGGGTGCACCCTGATAGCACTCCAATGCATTGGATAAAGATTAGTATCATGATATGTCAAGTGAAATGAGAGTTTACTCATGATAATTCAAGTTCAATTATGGTTTAATCATTTTAATTCAAGTGCAATAAGGGTTTACTCATGCTCCATGTGGAATGAGCCCTGACTCATGCTAATATCATGTTAAATGTTGTTACCACATTTCCATGTTATGATAATCATTCTATATCATGCCTTTATGTTCATGTTTATATGGTGCTCCATTGATATGCCTATTGCCTGACATATACTATATTCTTCATGTTATGCCTTGTTTAATCCTTTAACAGGTTTTATAGCTCACCCTTTTCTTATGCATGTCCTCAAGTTATCTCATGCAATGTTAAGTATGAAGGAATGTTATGGTCATGTAAACTAAGTTTTCAATAAAGATGTTGTGTTTTATGTTCTAATTTGTTATGTAATGTTCCTAATTTCCCAAGAAAATAGACATCTCGATCCTCAGAGTTGTCTTAAGTGCAAGTTTATTAATAAATCATGTTTACATGTGTAATAAAGAGTAGAGTTGTTATAGTTTTGAACACCCTATAATTTATAACATTATAGGGGGTTTTAAACCCCCTCTAATTTATTACATTAGATGTGTAATGTCCTAGTCCATCCCACGATCATGATATTGTCCACTTTGGGCCTAGACCGTATGATTTTTCTTTTCCATAGGCCCTGGACCTCAGGAATCCCCCAGAAAAGGCCTCATGATGGGACATGTATCACACCACCTTATAAAGGGGTGCTTCATGCTACTCCTCCTTTAATGTGGGGTTTACACAATCCAACCCCTTGAAGGTACCAACATCCTCATTGGCACATCAAATGAACAATGGATTTGATACCATTTGATGTTCTAGTGAGGACATTTGGGTATCATGGGGTTTGTCAGGTATCTGTGGGGGGTTTCATGGGGGATTTTCTAGTGCCTGGGGGTGTGGGGCATCGAGTGGGGGTGTTAGGGGTTTTCCATTGGGTGTACTGGTGGGAAAATTTTAAAGAATAGGGGTAGTTACAATATAAACTTCCTTAAAATTTGAATTTGAAACTCAAATAAGGGCAGTTATACCCACCCCTAAAATTGAAACATCACTTTAGAGGCGATTATAACAGCCTCTAATCTATTGTTTATAGTGGATTTAAGGCAAAATTAGATGGGGTTAAACCCCCCTCTAATCTAACCGATGTTAAATACATGATCATTTTACCAGTACTTGACCACAACTACCTCTAATTTGAGTAGGTGACCACTTTAGTGGTAGTTTTTACAACTAGAAAATTGGCATATTGCCATGGTTGAAAACTATAGTAATATTTCCCAAAATCGTGGCCAGAGCCTACAACCACAATTTTCCAAAACTGTGGCTTCTATCGCTATGGAAATATGGTCTAACCTATTTCTACAATTTAAACTGTGGCCATAGGTGTTTTTTCCACAATTGAAAATTGTGTCTATATCCCAAAAATAATACGTCATTGGCCGATTCGATCTTTGTACCTCACCCATAGGATTCAGCCACATAACCACCACACCACACCAAGATTTGGGTATGTGTGTGTGTGTATATATATATATATAGTATGTTATATATATTATTAAAAACTATGTTGGTATCATAAAAACCATGGCAATAGATCTTCCCACTCTATTTTATATGGGAAAGTTTTTCTCCCACGAAAGGGAGGGAGAGATATAACCACAGTTTTGAAAACCATGGCTATAGGTGTGGTCTATAGACACAGTTTTAGTAAAATCATGGTTATAGACCTTGAAAAAATGGTCTATAGCCATAGTTTTGAAAATTGTGGCTATAGGTCTGTGGTAATAGCCCAATTTTCTACTTGTGTTTGGGTAACCACTGCTAAACTATTTAGAGGGAGTTATAGGTGACCACTTTAGTTACGGTTTTGGGTAACGACCAATAAACTGTTTAGAGGGGGTTACAACCCCTTATAAATGAAAAAACCCTTCTAATCACCCTATTTTTATAGGGTGTATTGTTGGGATTTTTTTAAAAAAATAGGGGTAGTTTAGGGGCGGTTACAATATAACCGCCCCTAAAATTTGAATTTAAAACTTAAATAGGGGTGGTTATACCCACCCCTAAAATTGAAACATCACTTTAGAGGTAGTTATAACTTCCTCTAATCTATTGTTTATAGTGGATTTAGGGAAAATTATATGGGGTGAAAACCCCCTTTAATCTAACCGCTACTAAATACATGATCATTTTACCAGCACTTTCCCACACCTGCCTCTAATTGGAGTAGGCGACCACTTCAGTGGAGATTTTGGGTAACCATTGCTAAACTATTTATAGGGGGTTATAACCCCTTATAAATGAAAAACCCCTTCTAATCACCCTATTTTTTTAGTGCACCCAGATTACACCGAGAAAAGTTTCATGGACTACTTCTCACATAACCTTATCACCTAGGGTCAATAACAATAGAGAATGAGATTTATTTAAAACATTAGGGTCGATATTTTCAAAAGAGTTCAATGTATCTCATGTAATAGAGATAATGGTGATCTTCCTCTTAGCTCCTACTAAAGCTTCATCAATTCCATTGTAGACAAGAAGAGCACACATATTAACTCTCTATAAATTTAAATTATTCTCTCCATTGAACTTCTCAAACTTTAATATAGTTGAATAAATATTTAGACTCGATGAAACCCACTATGATACCAGTTGTTATAGAAGGTAAATGCTAGTGATACATAATTCTCTACAACATGAGGCCATATCACACTGCTGACCATAAAAAAAAACAGGATTTGAGAAAAAAATATGCTTAAAAAATAAAGATATATTCAAAAAAAACATATGAAAGTCAATAGGAACAATAGTATATAAAAAACCACAATGAGAATAATAAAAGTTGGAAAGAAAAGAGAACACAAAATTTACATGGTTCAAATATTTAGTCATACTCCATGATAAGAACACCATCCAAACCCCTTTATTATTATTAATAAAATAAAACCATAGAAAAATACAAAAAAAATTAAGGAAGAACAAAAATAAGAACAGACTAAAACCATATGAATGAACCATTCCCACACACACATGAACAAACAAGTATTAATGAAAGAACCAGGGAAAAATTCAAGTAGAAACATGGGAAACTAGGCCTGAACCCCCTTACGAGGGTCAACATCACCCATAGAAGAACCTTCCAAGAATCATTTTAGCCAATTGATCCACCATAATAACTCAAAAACCATGATCTCTCCCCTGGAACAATACTCATAGAAACAACTGCATATGGCATCACCAATCAGAGCCACCAATGATCTCTTGCTCTCTGGATTGTCTCCATCCCCTTATATTTCTCTTGTTTTTTTACCCTATGAGATTTTTATATATCACTTGAGACAAAAGCAGGAACCTCACCCTCAAATAAAATCTAATGGAATTAGGACACATGGTCAGTCGAGGATCTTATGAAAGAATCTATTGTAACAAATATTGAACGACTGCACTTACATAAAGGTCTTCACAAGATACCCCACATAAGGGTCACCCTGAAATGCTATGTAAAGGTCTTCAACCATTTTATAAGGGTAAAACGATGATATGTAATGTAAAAACTTAAAATTTTATAAATATAATTCCCACTTTTTGATAAAATAAATGCATTATTAAGTAATAAAGTTATATAAAACACATGCACTACTTTGGATATTTTGAATAGTTATATGGTCTATCAAATTTAAATGACCATTATTCATCATAATCATTGTTAATATATAAATTTTACACTGACCATTATGATTGGTATATTAAAGGTTATGATAAATTTCAATTGATACAGACAAATGAAGTGATGAACTCGAATAGTAGGATCGTACCCTATGAAGCCAATTTATCAAAGATTCTGAGGAAGATAACATCATTGGGATTTTAACTTGATCAATCACAAGATGGGATTCAATAACTAAATCACGAATGAAACTATTTATGGGTGAAGTCTAAGCTCATCGAGATCATGACCCAAATCATGTACGTCGAACCACCCTAATAAAATATCACCACCACACACATTACCCTTAAGGAATTCACTGGTGTAGTAAAGGACTATGTATCTAGAACCTAAAAATGTGAATTTGTATATTTTATTTTAATAAAAAAATTAATATATTTATCCCTTTTTAATATTACTTTTTAAATTATTAGATAATGAGTTTGATAAAAATTAGATTTTAATATGATGAAACACAAATTTCATTTTTGGGAAATATATAGTATCAATCAAGACACTATATTTTAATTAATTTAAGAATTTTTGAAATAAATTATATTTTAATAAAATATTATTATTAAATAGTTTTTATTAAATATAAATGATAATATAATTTTATGAAGTTAAAAATAATTTGTATAAGGGTCAAAAAACTATTATTGTAAAAAAAGTATTTTTCAACAAATATGGATTTTTTATTTAAAAGTGTAAATTATCATACATAGAGAATTATTTGGATAAAATAAATATTATTTTTTAAATCATCACATTGAAATTATACAATAATGATTTTTCCATAATTTTTGGAGACAATTGAATTTTTGAGTCAAAATTAAATACGGTAGAAATATACAGTGTGTATTATGATATCATAATGACTCAAAAGTGATGTAATATATGCCATAAAATGTATATAAGACCAATTTTATATTTAAAATTTAAAATAATGTGTTTTTTATGTAATTTTATTAATTTTATAAACCCTTAATGAATCCTCCAAAACCTATATTATATTTTAAGGTTTTAAAATCAATTATTTGTAAACATGACTCACTTCCAAACCACAAAGGGTATTATTTCAATGAGAACAATTCTTAAACATATAAAAAATTATTATTTTTTTACTTTGGTAGAAACCATGGTCAAAAACCATGGTAAGGTTTGTGGTTTTGATTACTTGATCATATAGATTCAAAAACCTATATTTAGAAATTAATAAAGAATTATCCTCTCTTTCACTATATAAACCCACCAAAAATCACATTCCTCTTCACTAAAAAACCTTTTAGAAAAAAATTTCTTTGACCTTACATCTCTATCCCCTTTACAAGGTTTCTCCAATCTCTTAAGAATCTCCTACCAAGATTTTGGGAACACCCTCTCAAGGCAAGAGTTCCTCTTCTTCTCCTCTTTATTCAATAACCTCTATATTATGCCCTTTTTTTCTAATAGTTCATGTTGGTATATGATTTCACACATACCTCTTACTTAACTTATGATTTAAAAGTTATGATAAGTCCCTTTCACTCTCATTAATCCCTCCCATGAACCTTTATGTACCTCTGTTATGCTACCAGAATTATCCTACATTTTTTCTATTTTTGTGGTGAATACTCATCCTTATTTCCACTCAAGAGTATTAACCTAGATGAAATTATTATTCATTTATTTTTTAATTCCATGTATATAATCCAAACTCCTCGATCATGGTATTAAAATTAATAATGAGGGATGCATGAGCCTGTAAGAGGTGCCGACTTGCTAGGGTTACCCCTATCACCACCCATCTCACTCTGCTTCGGGTCAGCATTGAACCCCTTCCTTTCTTCTTATCAGTGCTATTGCGACAAGGATTCTATCATGGGTGGCGTCTCTTCATGGGAAATACTAGCATGAATTCCCCATTTTCTGGCCTCTCCTCGCTCTACCCCCTCTTCACTGGGTAGAGTTTCATCTGGAGACGCGGTGGAGCCCACAGTCTTGGTCCAACTTCTCCTGTTGTGGATCGATGTGCGGGTTAGTGTCAACTGAGAGTGTGCACGGTGGTTCGAGGTTGTCTCCAGGTGAGTGTGTGAAGGTGGCGATGGGATCTAGCCTGGTTTGCAATAATACCCGCGGCTGCCTTCCAGATTTTGGTTTGTTCCTCCTTGATTTCCGATCCTATTTTGTGGTTTGTGATTATGCTTTGGGAATTCAATGTTTTTTTGGATATGGTTTTGTAGCTTTCGATGGATCTTGGTAGTTTGGTTGTGGATTTTTTCTTTATGTAGTTTCACAGATGAAGGATTTTTGTGACGTCGTATTATGGAGGCAGGTCGTTCTGGTTTGTGGTCTTTCTACAGTTTAGGAGCAAGTGAAGACAAGATGAACTACATTATGCAGGGATGAAACTTTGATTTTTTATGATTTGGTGAAGGTTTATGTGCTATTGTGCATTGATGAGGCTTTTGTGGTTTGATTTTTGTGAATTTTCTTATGGAACTATGGCCTTGTTTCATGAGATACTGCATCCAGTTTACTTTCAAGGAAATTCCCTAGATGAGTTTAGAGCAGAGAGTGTTCTCCTCTTCATCGCTATCCAGAATTGGATGTTTTGAGAGGGTATGAAATTTTCCATTGGTACCAGGCCTATGCATCCTTACATATGACAACTATCCAAGCAGCGATGGGAAGGTGGATGCTAATCATATTGTTTTTTATTAGGGTGGGGCTTCTTCTTACTCTTGAATTGGATTGTCTTTTTTCTTGAGGAACTTGTCCCATGGATCCATGGTTGTGTTTTAAGTCTTTGATGTAACTCTGGTTTCCTACTTTTTACTCAAAAGTGCTTTTGAAATAAAAATTTAATTTTTAGTCAGTATTAAAATTAATGAAAGGCATGTCCTATGATTCTCATGACACAATTATGCATGTATATGATATGAAAATGATGTGTGTGCCCAGATAACACTCCAATGCATTGTGTAATGTTTTAGTTTTATGAGACATCATGTATGGTATTAGGGAGTAAACCTAGCTCATTATGAGACTTTTTCCACCATGTTATGATGTCTTGGTAGTTAGCTTTGACTTATGTTTATGATGTCATATTTAATGTTGTCGCTACATTCCCATATTGACTTTATGCTATCATGTTATATCATGACTTATTATTCAATATTATTCTTCTCAACCCTCTTATGTTACCTTGATATGAAACTTTACTCACATGTACTGCTTTAATTTATGTTATGTTTTGTTTATTCCCTTATTGGGATTTATAGCTCACCCCTTTCTTATGTATGTACTTAGGTTATCCTATGCAGTTTTAAAAGGGAAATGGAATTTTAGGATCATTTTAAGGAAATTTTCAATAATGTTGTTTTATTCATGCATCAAGCTGATGTGATATATACCTAATTTCACAAAGACACTAGGATTCATGATCTTTTGGGATTGTATAATGTATACCTTTATTTAATAAATCATGAAATAAAGTGTATTAAAGACATGAGTTGTCATAGTTGGTATCAGAGAAAAGTCTAGTTATTTTTGGGATTAGGATTAAAAACTCTAGTAAAATCCATGGGGATAAGACTAAACATATAAAAACATCCCTAAATTTTGGTAAAGTATAGAGTAATTTGTGTCCAAGTAAATACATCATTTTTTGGATACTACAAGTGGATGCAACTCTGACACATATATACATAGGTGTGATAACCCCTAAAAGGGTGCATTGAGCTAGACTTGATCATTACTTGGTACATGAAAATAGGTCTTGCTTCACACCTAGTTTAACACTCTTGGGGGACATGATTTGGTAAATTCACAAGCTCCTTATGAACCATTATTAAGGGAATAAAAATGGACATAAGATTTTATGTTAGGAAATAGATCATGGATAAATTAGATTTAATCCTATAAATCCATAAGTTAAAGGATATATGTCATTTATAATTTATCCCTTCAGTGTTCATGGTTTCCCCATTTATGTGTTTAATACTTTAAAAATTACCATCCCTAATTCTAGGATGAAGTAAATGATTAGAAATGAAATAAAATAGTGAATGACATGAATATCATTCATTCATAAACTTCAAATGTATTATGTGACTATGGTTCTACACATTCTTTCACATCTCACAAGTTTATTAGAACTATTAAAAGACCACTGCAAAGCATGGAAGTAGAGATATCAGTGAAAATGAAAAATGAGATAATTATTGCATCCCAAGTATATAAATCACCCCCTATCAAAATTTCTGGGATGAACTTCCCAACAAACCTCATGATACTTCCTTTAGTAGAATTTGATACAATTCTGGGCATGTATTGAATTTCCTTATATAGATCCAACATAAATTTCCAAGAGATGGAAATCAACCTCTATATTGCGAATCATCCTCTGATTCTATACAAGTTCAAGGAGGAGGATGAATCTTCTTTGGTACCAATATCTCAAGCATGAATATTATTGGATTATGAGAAAGTGTATCTATCTCAAATGATTAATAATGAATAAAATATCATCCTTGAATACATACCCATTATGAGGGAATATTCTTATGTGTTTCTTGAAGAATTTCCTGGTCTTCTTCTTAGTCGAGAGGTTGAACTTTTAATCGAGCTTATACCCAAAGCTTTACTAATATCCAAGAATCTATATAGAATGGATGTTTTTGAACTTGAGGACTTGAAGAAGAAAATATAGGAGAATATAGATAAATGTTCCATATGCTAAAGTGATTCATTGTGGGTTTCATCAGTCCTCTTTATCAAGAATAAGGATGGGTCAATGCACCTATGAATTAATTATCACGAGCTCAAAAAGATCATGATAAAGAACAAGTATCCTCTACCATAGATTGATGAATTTTTTGATCAACTACATGGATCCCAATACTTATCTAAGGTGTATTTTTATTAGGATATTATCAAGTAAAGGTGAAAAAGGAGGATATCCCAAGACTGCTTTTCGTACAAGGTATGGGCACTATGAGTTCATGGTGATGCCATTTGGACTCACTAATGCTCCAAAAATCTTTTTGGACTTGATGAATAGAGTATTTAGAGATTAACTTGATAAATTTTTGGTAATATTTATAAAAGATATTCTCATATAATCTAAAATCTATGGGGAACATGAGGAGCATTTGAATTCTGTACTGAAAACTTTTTGAAAGAAAAATTATTTTTGAAGTACAATAAATGTGAGTTTTTATTGGAGTAAGTAAATTTATTGGGACATGTTGTCACTAGTAAAGGTATATCCATGGATTCTTTAAAAATTGAGGCAATTAAAGGGTGGACAAGACCAACATCTATGATAGAAATTATAAGTTTCCATGGATTATTTTAGTACTATTGTAGATTTGTGAGAAAATTATCATGATTTTCAAGCCCACTAACAAAGATAACTCAGAAGGATGTCAAGTTTGTTTGGATCAATGAATGTGAAGAGAATTTTAAAGATTTGAAGAAGAGGATAATCACTACAACTGTGCTCACATTACCCATTAGTGGGGAAATATTTGTGATCTACAATGATGTATCCAAAAAGGGATTGGGTTGTATACTCATGAAATATAAAAAAGTGATAGTCTATGACTCCCAAAGATTAAAGATCCATGAGAATATTTACCCAAATCATGATTTAGAATTAACTGTAGTGATCTTCACATTGAAGATATGATGACATTACCTCTATAGAGAAAAGTGTGACATATATACAGATTATAAAATCCTCAAGTATATAGTCACACAAAAGGAACTTAATATGAACCAATGAAGGCTATTAGATATAATCAAGTATTATGATTGTTCAATTCATTTCCATCTAGGGAAATTAAATAAAGTGGAAGATGCTCTGAGTAGAAAGGATCACTATTGGAAAAGTAACCTATACCAATGGTTTAGAACCATTGGTATAGGTCCCCAAATCATTGGTGTAGCCTATACCAATGGTTTGGAGGGATGTTGGTTGATTTGACATCGGTATAGACCTATACCAACAGTTTGGAAAACCATTGGCATAGACCTATACCAATGATTTTCTTAAAACCATTGGGATAGGTAATGTAAAATAAAATATGCAGTTGAGATCTGAACCCACAACCTCCCACTTATATATCAAATACTTAACCACTATGCTACAATTATCTTTGTGAATATAATTGGATATATATATATACTATAACATCCAGACCAGGGATCCACTAAACCAGTTCCCTGAGCCTAGTCGTCACATGACCTTAAGCACGCCTCCCCATATGCGAGAGGTTGTTGACTAGCGATGAGGGTCTAATAAGTCACGTGGGGAGACTATACCCTCTTTACCAGAGTAATACATGGTAGAATACAATATAAATAGTAGGTTCAATATGAAAAAACTAATAAACATACAATCCAAACATTTCCCAACTAGGTACAACCCATAATTCAACTTTAACATTATCATGACATACTATTAGTGCAAAGTGAAAAAAATCCAAAATAAGACAAATGACCAAATTATCAAATCAGACCTAAATATAAGTACAGATACTTCTCCATGTATATCCTGATCCTAACTCAACATCCCAGTGCAGGGCCTTTGCCCTTGTCCTGACCTGCAACCAAGAAATCTGCTCGGGTACCCAACGGTGGCCCGAGCAGGGTGTGAGTACAAAACTCAGTAGGCCACCACCAACGATGTCTATGAAATATCTAGTCTAATAGATAGTTCATGCAAGAACAAAATAAATGGTAAGTAAATAAGGGACAGTTCAAGTCCCATAAGTTAACAAAGTTATTTTTAGTTCATTATTAGCCTTTTTCCCAATTTTATTGCTTACACCATGTACGTTAATTATTCCATTCTTAGAATATGCTCCATGGGTTAGGCATACATATCATCTACACAAGGGCCTAAGGCAATAAATCACAATGCATAGGGGAAATAAGTCAAGTCCCTATTTCACTAGGGATACACATATCACATCAACACATTATCCTCACCTCAAAGCCTCAGTCCAGGTGGAATGAAATCGTTAGGGGAATAGAGCCTTCATCCCCTTCCCTAACCCGTGCATTTTTGGGCTGGAGCTTAGAGCCTCAGTCTAACTCAACTCATGGGAATAAAGACTCATATAAATAACCCACTCTACCAAGCCATGTGAACATTCTTATTTATCCAATCACCATAACCATACCATAACACAAAATAATAATAAACAATTCCATTAGAGATCACAATACATAACAAACAACATGGGAATTAATACTATTCCATAACCCATTAATACATTTATCATTTACAATTCATATCCATTTAGCCAAATTCCTATTCTCATGCCTTAACCCTTAAGTTTATTCAACAACCCCTATGACTTAGAAAATATTCATAAATTACCATATATTTCCCCATTTAGACCATTTATCATTTCACAAGCATTTACTGACTTATGCACTACAAGTACAATTCTTGTCTCACAAGGCACAACCACTTTATTACATTCAAACCTTTAGGAATACCCCATAATTCCCATGTATTAACCCAATAAACATATTCTTCCATTTTACTTTCTATTAACCAATTATAATTTCACCATCTAGTATGCACTAATCCTCTTAGGCATTTCTAACCAAAGTTCATTAAATAATTGACATAATTTCATTCGACCCAACTCGCCCATTTTCATGTCATGAAAAACAACCCCTTATGCCCTTAACACCCAAGTAAAAACTATTATCATCACATTTACAACTTAATAAACTATTAAAACATGTTCTCTATGGGTTACACATTATTACTCGACAACCCTTCACTTAACCTTACCCCTCTCTAGGTTCGGAAATGTCGGCACACCCCACGGGTGGACCTAGAATGGTCAAGTCATCCTCTACGCATCCCATAAGGATCATGATGGTTTTGATTGGTCACCTAGACACCCCTTTTTACCAAACCCTCCAATGGGAAAAATAACACAAAAAGGGAAAAACAAGAACACAAAATTCCATGCACAAATCCAAAATAAAACTATGGGATAATACTTGTAGACCACCTACCTTGAATTCATTGATGAAAACACTCCTAATCGAAGCCATAGATCTTAATTCAACTACCCTTTGAGGCATAAACCTAAAACTCGCCAAAAAAGGAGGGTTTTATAGCTTCAGATAGAGAGGGGAGAAACCACAAACCCTAATCCGGAAAAAAGAATCAAAAGGAAGATTAGACTTACTCGGAGCTTTGATCTGCAACCGACGACACTCCAAACAACCTAGAGATAGGGGATATTGATCCATGGGAGCTCTTGAGGTTTTTGGGATGTCAATATGGTTTAAAGGAGGAATAAAGGAGGAAATCCTAAGTGAGCCTTAAAATCCTATAATGTAATTTTTTTAAAATTTCCATCTTTTCTGGGCCGCATGGTTTGCCCGCACGGTTTGATAAACCATATGCAAAACATGCGAATGCTACTATATGAAAATCCCCCTTTACAAGGTTACCTGGGATGATCCGCAAAGTTATCACTAACCGTGCGCAAACCATGAAACATGCCTAGAAAACTCCTTTCCCCCCGCTTTCATGCTCTGAACCCCCAAAACACCCCTGATCATTCCCATGAACTTGGGGAAACTTATTTGACCATAATAATGGACTCAACTAAAACATAAAGATGGACATAGATTAAGATGAAATATCCAGGATCTTACAACCTCCCCACCTTATAATGTCTTGTCCTCGATCTGCTCTTCCCGAGCATCACTTAGCTTCCTCAATAAGAGATCATGCCACTAGGCCTGCCTATCCATTCCCATTTCCCAAAGTTTCTTATTGAACATTACAAAGCTACCACAAAAGTGAACCAAGACACGGTCTTGGCCAACAAGACTTACTCACCACAACCCACAACATGAACCAGATAATCCTTAAGGATGCATCAACTTTAACCATACCCAACCACTAAAATCTCTTAGAGAAAAAATAGGAATCAATGTCTAATTCAAAGTAGGTAGAACTTTGCACGCAACATAATCTCATCACAGAGGAATCAACCGGCACCCCATCAGTTCGACCCTCTTCACAAATCTTGAACCAAATCACTTGGTGTCATTTTCCTCTATTTTACCCAACTCTAATGGTGACCAAACTCAATATCTCCCAAAGGATAATGCATGGTCCTTTAAACCACATTTCCCAACATACATCGATTCACCATTATCAAGGAAAGATCACCTGAATCTCAACTCAACTTTCACATCACCTAACGTGTTCCAACTCACCATGCCCAAACATCCATAGGGAATTATCCTACATTGGCATCAAACTGCACTATCAAAACCATTCAGGATGACATTACTACACTATCCATTCAAGGACTAAGATCAAATTGACCTCATTTAGGTATAACTTCATTTCAAAAAGGCACTTGCTGCTACAACATGAACCTGGACGTGGGTCACTCTCACCATAGCCATTCAAGTATACCATCTTAGGTCGGACCACCCCGACTGGCTTGTCCCAAAACATCCACCTTCCACTGATAGTACAATACCCCTTTCTCACTTTACCAAGGTGCTTATTGTCTTGAATTATATCATTATCATCCCATACGCCCACTGAGGTCATTCCTCAAATTCTAGTAGAATTCCATCATCACAAAATTTCTACCCTCCAGATCGTCATCGGGCTTCACCCTCAGCATGACACCACATCACATGGCCAAGGTTAACTCAACTTCAAGATGTTCTAAAACCACCCAAGGAAAATTACCTAAGTCTAACCCTGATCTTTGTTAGAGTTATAAAACCTAACCTCTCTTGACAAAACCTCCTGTCATATCCAACCACACCCTTCTATGACTTCAGCATAGGAATCACAAGTTTCACATGGAACTACCCTAAGATTGAAGCCAACACTTGGATCATTAGTCACCACATACAAGGCCCACATGGCCTCTTTGAGGAACCTAACATACACCTCATAGGTTCCTCATTGGCATCCTGGTGCCAATACAGCAACTCGATGTTCTCCTCTCCCCATCCAGGACTAACTTATCACTCCCCACCTTAGGAGTGTCATTACCATTTCTCTCCATTAGGGATTCCAACCACAGTATCTTACAATCAATCACAGGCCAAACCCCAAAACATAGACATGGTTATATAGCTTTTCCCAAAACAAGAAAACAAACATCACCCAGTGCCCGTTCCCGGATTCTGTGAACGACACCCATGGCGTTTGTCAAAATTTTATCCATCCTGAGGACCTCACCTAAATCCATCAAGGGTGTAAATCCTATAATCAAGATCCACATATACTGTCTCCATGAGCATAAACTCCATGATGTCTCTCATCTAACTAAATGCCTTCAAGTCTCTTGGCATAAAGCCAAATCTTCTCAACGTACCTAGGATGATATCAGGATATTGGGTAGGATTGTCACTTGCTGATGTACGCTAAGAAGTTGTCAAAGTACACCACCATAAACTTATCCATTTCTAATGTCAAAATATGGTACATCATAACCTACCAAGGATATCAGGCTACCCTGCCGAACACATCTCATCAACACCCAACCACCACTACTTAGTCATGACTACCAACCAAGTCTCACCACCACTCCATGACCAAATCTCCAAGCAGCCGTGAACCCATGTTTCATGTGGAACTACTTCCACCACACCACTCGAGTTCTTATGATGTATCCCTGATAGCTAACAATCGAAGCACAATGGTCTACCACACCAATCAAACCAACAGTCTCTCACAAATCAACCTTTACCTGTGTATAACCCATCACCCGCTTACTTACCCAACCATGCATATTGGTTAGTCAACCTCTTCAGCCTTGAGGTGGCCTATACATCTCACCCAAAAACCAAACCATTCATACAAAAAAGTTCAACCACGTGACCACCCTCACCTTATGTGTCACCATCGAGTGAAATCATATAACCACACTTTAGACACCCTTGTCTCTTCCACTCGAAAACAACTTCAAAAACTCCATTAATCATCATCCAAACAGGTGAGTCAGGCATCCATACAATACAACCCTTAGAAACAAACCTTACCTTCTATCACAAACACTAGGGTCCCCTTATGAAAAAACCCAACAAAACTATACCATTTACTAAAACTTGATGGTACTTAGTATGCATCGACACCACCTCTGACGCATATCCCATGCTTCATATTCCAAGGTACCTACACCACTTGGATAGCCTCCCATGAGGACACCCTTGATTTTACAAAACTATCATCATGTAACCACAACTTGAGTGTCACCAAAAACCAAAAACCTTCCCACTTAACCCTTTAGTCCAAACCCGCACCATGAAACACTCTGAGTTACACTATCAAAGTCCAAAACATCTACATGTATGAAACACACCCAAAAGCACTAGAAACCTCGTTTGACCTCTCTCGTAGGTCACCTTGAAGGTTAAATGATTCCAACTCCCTAGACTAGAGTCACAACTAGGAAAATACATAAGTGATCTCTCCAAACCATACATATCATGAAAAAAACAAAGTAATTATCATGAATGGCACACTCACCCTAGCTCTGATGCACACTGTGCCTAGTGCACCAAAAAACCATTTACTCTAGGTTCCGAACCAAAGGTGTACACATTCATCGGCACTACAAGAAAAAAAAATCCTCTCTGGGATTCAAAACTAAAATCGTAAGGTTTCTAATCACAAGGTCACTAAGACCCATGCACCATCCTTAGGGTCTAGCATGTACTCTGTATGGTCACGAACCATGAGAGTTTCCACAATCTCATTACCAAACAATTCCTCACCACACAAAGTCCAAAACCCTAAAAAGGGTTCTCCAAACACACCACATAGTCCATATCATAATTGGAAAGACCTCACAATCCAAATCCAAATTCTCAAACTAGGGCACTCTCACTGCCACAAACCACATATACAAGGGTAAAACTGATAACACAAAGAATACCCACTTTTGAACTCAATAATTCCCATTTTAAAATTCTCGTTCACCTGATGCTTCGAAGAATTCCCGACATGATTAAACTACAGATGAAAAAGATATCATGATATCAACCTTAAAACAAACCATTCTTCATACTCAATCTGAATGGTCATCATCACACTTAGAACACTACCCTCTACCATACCTACCACGATTCATGGTCAATATGGGGTAACCAATTTACTAAATCACAAGTCTTTCATCAACAACCATTCACACCACTTCCTCTTTTACAACACGATCCTTTCCTCTTCTAGACACCGAATCAACTTTTATAATTTATCACAACCCAAAATTTTAAATCGTTCACAACATTTCTTTATACATGATATTCCTTAAAAATTCATTTGCATTCTTTCCATTCACCCACTTTCATTACCATTATTAGGCATAATTTTCTTCAAATTTATTAAGGAAGTAAAATGCATTCTACTGTCTATTCCCCACACACCCATCCCGCATGTGTGCCTATAATGATGCATTCCACCTATATCCATAGGTGCCTAAAATGATGCATGAATTTTCAACCTAATGACATTCTAGAAATGAGAAAAATATCATAATCAATCAACTCACACAACATCTGCATCACCCAACAGTGAAATATCATTCAATTGTAACAACACATATCAAAAACAACAATTCCCACCCAGGGTGACTTGGGTTTTTCCTCATACATGGGTTAGATACTCCCAAGAACGAGATCATTACCAAGGCCCAACACTATCCTAATCTCCTGTCTACCATCCTCAAATAGTAAGAAAGAGGAAATAACTCCTCTAATACCACTTTGTAACATCCCCATCCCGGGAGCCACTAAATTGGTGCCCCAATTCGAGTTGTCACATGACCTCAATCACACCTCCCCGTACGCTAGAGTTTTCTGACTAGTGGAGAGGGTCTAATGAATCATGTGGGGAGACTATACCCTCTTTTTCAGAGTAAGCCACACCAGAACAAAATATAAATAGAAAAAACAATACGAAACAACTAAAAAACATACAATCCAACCATCTCCCAACTGGGTAAAACCCAAAATTCAACTTTAACATTGTAATGACATACTAGTAGTGAAAAGTGAACAAAACCCAAAATAATAAAAATAGAAAAAATTCTCAAATGAGTCCGAAATATAAGTTTGGATCCTTCTCCATGTACATCCCGAGCCCAAATGAACATCTCAGTGTAGGACCTTTTCCCTTGTCCAGACCTGTAACCAAGAAATATGCTTGGGTACCCAATGATGGCCCAAGCAGGGTGTGAGTACAAAACTCAATAGGCCACCAACAATAATGTCTATGTAATATCCAGTCTAATAGATAGTGCATGCAAGAAAAAAAATAAATGGTAAGTAAATAAGGGACAATTAGTGTGCCATTAGTTAACAAAGTTCTTTTTAGTTCATGCTTATACTTTTTCACAACTTCATTACTCACACCATCTTAATTACTTATTCTATTCTTAGCACATGCTCTATGGGTTAGGAATACATATCATCTACAGAAGGGACTCAGGACATCAATCACAATGAATAGGGGAAATAAGCCAACTCCTTATCTCACTAGGGATGCACATATCACATCAACACAATATCCTCACCTCAAAGCCTCAGTCTGGGTGGAATGCAACCATTATGGGAATATATCCTCTATCCCCTTCCCTAACCCATGCATTTTTTTAGTGGATCTTAGAGCCTCAGTCTAACTCGACCTATGGGTGTAGAGCCTCATGTCAATACCCAACTCTACCAAGCCATGTGCAAATGCCTATTTACCCAATCACCACAACCATACCATAACACAATCAAGCATAAACAATGCCATTTAAGTTCACAATACATAACAAACAACATGGGAATTGATACTATTCCATAACCCATAAATACATTTACCATTTACAATTCATAAAAATTTATCCAAATTCCCATTATCATTCCTGAACCAATTAAGTGTATTCAAAAACCCCTATGCCTTAGCCAATATTCATCAATTACTATATATTAACCCATTTATCCCATTAATCATTTCACAAGCATTTACCCACTTATGCACTACAAGTACAATTCTTTTCTCACAAGGCACAACCACTTTATTACATTAGACCCTTTAGGAATACCCCATAATTCCCATGTATTAACCCAATCAATATATTCATCCATTTACCTTTCCATTAACCAATTACAAGCTCACCATCTAGTATGCACTAATACTCTTAAGCATTTCAAATCAAGGTTCATTAAACAATCGACATAATCTCATTCGACCCAACTTTCCCATTTTCATGTCATGCCAAACAACTGATTATGCCCTTAACACCCATGTAAAAACTATCATCATCACATTTACAACTTAATAAACCATTAAAACATGTTCTCTATGGGTTTCACTTGGCAACCCTTCACTTAACCCTACCCCTCTCTAGGACCAGAAATTCCGGTGCACCCCATGGGTGACCCTAAAATGGCCAAGTCATCATCTATGCATCCCACAAGAATCACGAGGGTTTAAATTGGTCACTTAGACACCCATTTTTACCAAACCCTCCAATGAGATTAATAACAAAAAAGGGGAAAACAATAATATAAACTTCCATGGACAAATCCAAAATAAAACTATGGGATAATACTTGTGGACCACCTACCTAAAATTTTTAGATGAACACACTTCTAATCGAAGCCATAGATACAGATTCAACCACCCTTTGAATCATCAACCTAAAACTCACCGAAAAAGGAGGGTTTTAGAGCTTCAGATGAAGAGGGGAGAAACCAAAAAACCTAATCTAGAAAAGAGAATCAAAAGGAATATTAGACTTACCCAGAGCTTTGATCCATAACCAAAAACACTCCAAATGACATAGATATGAGGGAGATTGATCCATGGGAGCTCTTGAGGTTTTTTGGGATGTCACTAGGGTTCAAAGGAGGAAGAAAAGAGGAAATCATGAGTGATCCTTAAAATCCTCTAATGGTAATTTTGTAAATTTTCCAACTTTTTTGGGGCACACGGTTTACGCTCAAAGTTTGAAAAACCGTGTGCAAACCGTGCAGATGCTACTGTCCAAAAATCCCCCTTTTGCATAGTTACTTGGGTTGATTCACATGGTTAACACTAACCGTTCACAAACTGTGCAACATGACCAAAAAAATTATTTCCCCCCCCATTCATGCTCCAAACCCCCAAAACACCCCCAAGCCTTCCCATGAACTTGGGGAAACTTATTTGACCACAATAATGGACTCAAATAAAACATAAACATGGACATATCTTAAGATGAAATATCTGAGATCTTACATATATATTTATAAATAATTTATATATTGATTTATTTTATGATATTTGACAAAATAATTCTTAAAAAATGAATGTACCTATACCAATGATTCTCAAAACCGTTGGTATAGGTACCTAGATTTTTGGGACCTATACAAATGGTTTTTCAAAACCATTGGTATAAGGTCTTTAATTGGATACTATAGAAACTCTTTTGAAAAAATCATTCATATAGGGGCATACCTATACCAATGGTTTTGAAAAAATAATTGGTATATCCATAACTTATACCAATGGTTTTTCCAAACCATTGGTATAGGTCCAATTTATAGTAGTGGATCCCACAAATCTATCCATGATGAGGATTTTAAGGAATCCAATATTTTTGGACATGCAAAGGATAAACATGGGAATAATAAGAGGATCTTAATCTCACCTTTCTCAAATAAATACACAACCATCCATTCTTGAGATGACCAAGGAGGCTTATAAGGATGTTGAGTTGCTACATAATAAGGTAGTGAATATCCTAGAGTTCAAATTTGCTGAAGACAGAGTTCAACTTTACCTCAAGGTTTTGGTATTTTCTAGAGTGGTTTGGTAAAAATTTAATGGGTTCAGTTTCATTTAGTTCACTTTTGGTTATCTTAGTTCATTTAATCCTAATTCATCTTAGTTTGTATAGGTTTGATATAGATTAGATTAGTTTAAAAGGATGTGGTTCCATCCATTTTTTTGGTTTTGTTCATCTAGGCTCAATTTTTCTTGGTTCTATTATGTATAGTTTAATTTTGTTGATACTGGTTATTTTTGTTTGGTCTAGTTCACATTACTTTAGTTTGGTATACTTAAATTTTTTTTATTTATTTCATGAAAATTCCAATTGATCATGCTCAATTAAATTCAGTTATGTTTTGTTTTAGTTATGTATTTTCAATGTATGGTTAATTTTAGGTTTAATCGATTCATTTTATTTTAGTTCAAGTTAATTTAGTTTATTTTGGGTTCAGTTTGGTTCAATTTGGATTGGTATTGGTCAGTTTGATTTATTTTTATTTAATTCAGTTCATTTCAATTTTAGATTATTTTATTTAGTGTGTGTTTTTTTATTGAGTTTGGTTCATGTATTTTCAATTCAAGTTTGTTTTATTTTTTTGATAAGTTTAGTTGAATTTGGGTCTATTAAAATGGGTTTAGATCAATTCAAGTTAGTTTGGTTTGGGTATGATATTTTTGGCTAGTTATTTTATTCAATTTAAGTACAACAATTTTTGGGTTAGATCCCTTCATTTTGGTTTAATTATTTTTAGTAAAGTTTCATTTGATTCAAATTAGTTTGTTTGATTATGTTTTAATAAATTTCATATTTTTTTGATCATATTTATTTCCATTTTGTCTTGTGAAGATTTTTTCAATTTGATTATGTTGGATTTTTTTGACTTGGTTTAACAGTGTCTTGTTAGCTTCAATTTTAATTAATTAAATTTATTTCTATTTAGTATAGTTCATATTGGTTCTATTCAATTATTATTTTTTGATTACCACTATTCAGTGTGGTTTAACATGATATAGTTTTTTCTATCTTTGTGACGTATTTGTTGGGTTTCTACAGCTTCAATTCTTTTGATCTAGTTTGGTTTAGTGTATTCTAATTATTATTTTTTGGTATCATTCAATTCGGTTCAATTGGGTTTTAATCAGTTCATTACTTTTTTTAACATGATTATATTTAGTTAAATTATCATTATGTTAATTTAATTATAGTAGGTTTGGTTTGATCTAGTTCTATTTTATTCAATCCATTTATGTTTGGTCTCTTTCAATTATATTATATTCATAGTAGTTTGATTTGGTTCAGTTTAGTTTGGTTAAATTAAATTAAGACAGGTCTGGTTTGATTTGGTTCAGTTTAGTTTCTCTTTGTTAAGGTCAGATAGTATCATTTTTATGTATTTAAAACTAGGTCCTATCATGTATATTCATTCTAATTTAGTTACTTTTAGTTTAGATTTATTTATTTTAGATCATTAAATTTCTATTTAGTTATGTTGAAATATATCCAACTAAGATAAATTCAATTCAATTTTGTTCAATTCTATTGGTTTCAGTTCAGCTGGGTTCTATGGTGTTTGATTTAATTTAATTCAATTTAATTAATATATAATAATTTTTATTTTTTTTGCTTAATTTGATTCATTTTTTATTAATTTGGTTTAGTTCAAGTTGGATCAGTTATTTTCATTTATTTGGGTTAAGTTTAGGTTTTCTATGTTCCATTTTAGTCAAATATTCTCAAGTTATTTTGGGATAGATAAGATCGATTCAGTTAAGATTAGTTCATTTTTGATTATTTTACATTTGGGTTGATTCAATTTGGTTTGCAATGACCAAATTTTTTCACTTTATTTGAGTTTTTTTGGTTTTCCTTTTCTTCAAATAGGTTTGGTTTGCATCTTTTTAGGGCCTATTAGATTCATTCAGAGGAGATCCATTCATTTTGGCCTAATTTGTTTTAGTCTGGTTCTGTAGAATTTAGTTTAAATCACTTATATGAGATTGAATTTAGTTTTAATCCATTAAACTTGGTTCATTTTAGTTATATCCAGTAGGATTTTGTTTGTTTCAGCTAATTTAGATTCAATTTTGTTATGTTTGGTTAGGGTAGGTATTATTTCAATTATTTTGATTACATTAAATTACTTTTGAATCAATTAAGATCATTTGGGGTTGGGTAAATACAATTAAATTCAATTTATTTTGGTTTTATTTGTTTAATTCAATTAGGTTTGGCTCAATTCAATCTAGTTCTATGGGGTTTATATAATTTTAGGTCAAGTTAGGTTAGTTTCCTTTAGTTCGGTACATGATAGTTTATTTTTTTTGGATTCATTTAATTGGAATAAGTTTTGTTTTATTTTTTTCAGCATAAGTTGATTTAGTTTAGATAGGCTTATATTACTTGTCACAACATTATTTATTCTCTATTATATTGTATTAGACTCATTTTATTTTTAGTAAGTCCTATTCAATTAACTTTTAACTATCTCTATATGTTTATATTCAGTACTGTTTAGTTTATTTTGATTTAATTTAATTTTAATTGTATATGAAATATTTTATTTGATTTAGTTAAATTCTTCCAGGTTTTTATCTATTTTATTCAATTTAAATAAAACCATATGTCCTTACCATGACACATAATATTTTGGAATTACATTTATTCTATTATTGAATTATAACCTCCTTTATCCTCATTACTCATCCCTCATGCAACCTGGATCCCTCTCCAAGCATGGTGCTTCCTTCCTATGCATTTTCTTTTTGTTTCCATCTATATTTGGGTGGTTTCTCTTCAGTTAACTCATGTTTATACTTAATTTACCCTTTCTTATTTCTATAATTCCATGTTCTTCCATCAGTTTCTAATCCCTCTAACCCTAATAACCATTGATACATGAACCTTGAATTTAGGTTGGTGTTTTGATGAGTTTCATGGATGTTTAGGTTGGTCTAGATCCCTCTTCTTCCTTCTTTGTTAAGTTTTTTGAATGCGATGATGTTCTATCAATTTTTAGTTATGTGTCTCTACATATTCAGATTTTTCCATCGGTGAATATATATTCTTGATAATCTCCTTTGGTTTCTCAATTACTTTACACTTGAATTGATTTATTGAGGGCTATTATACACATTTTATCATGGAGTTTGGTTTTTATTGGTAAAATGTTTATTTCTCATTTTTTTTCATTTAAAATAGTCTTTTTTATATACAATGTGGTAGAAAACTTAAATTTCAACATACAAATCTAACTAAATGGGGAATATCCAACCTTTTGTATTAAATTTCAGCATGAAAATCTAACTATTTATGTTTTTATACTTCTTGAAAATCCAAACAAAATGAAATTACCACTTTATTAACAATATAAATATAGATATTATTTATATTCATATTAAATTACATAGATCCTATAATGATCGGGCATTGTAGTATGCCCCAATGTGTGAAAATACGTCATAAAATCTTTTTTTTTCTAACGCATCCTAAAAAAATAAATACAATTAATAAGAATTAAATTTTCAATGAAAACCATTAAAGATTAGGAATACATTAAACTTATTAATCTTCCAATATGTGATCATTTATTGATATTGTGTTATTGTATAGTCGAGGAATATTGGTACACCTTCTAAATAAAAATTGACTATACTCTTCCAACCAACATATAACTCATGCTTATATGATCACCACAACTGCCCAAGATCTATCAACTATGCGACCTTAGCAGCTTCTCCATTGTTAAAGTTAAAATGACATTGCAATGAACATGTTAATTCATATAAATAAAACAATAATATAGATATCAATTTAACAAATTGTCTTACCCATATCTCCTCCCATGATTTCTCCTTAATTTAATTACTGATATGACTCCATGAGACTAGTTTCACTAGAATGATATCATTGCACTTGAATAAAGTTCACCTAAAACTTCTACACTACCTATAATTTTTACCTATCATTTGATTATCTTCATTGTAATATACCATTATTTGTGTTTGGTGATTTTAGAATTCACACATATGGGTTCACCCACATTGCCTATTAGAAGATCCCACTAAATAAGATAAAAGGGAAAAGAAGAAGAATTAAGTCACAATACAACAGGTAAAAAATGATGTGATATAATTTGAAACACTTATAATAAAAAACCCTGATCTAGGCTACTCATTAGGCTATTATGGATCTGTGGGTTGTCCTGGATCGGTAGCCTTTGAAGGATGTGCCTATTCCAATGCATGCACTAGGTCATCTGCATGCATTGGAGTGAAAGATGAAGGAACATAATCATTAGATCCTAGATGGATAGCATGAAATAGAGGCGGCGTAGACATAGTAGGATAATGATAGAAAGGTTGGGGATACATCATAGGATATAGATATTGTATAGGTGGGAACATCCCTAGAGGTAGAGTAGACATGGTATGGGAAGAAAAGGCTAAATGAGATGATGATGGAGGAATGGGTGAGAACATACCTAGAGGATCAAGTGTAGGATGAAAAGGTGTGGTAGATGGGGTGTCTGCGGGCAGGTTAGGGTGTAAATGAGTATGACAGGTGTTTCGTGTAACTCTACGAGCACCCTGATTAGACCCATACTAGTAGGATGAGGAGAAGTTAACTTTGGTTTAGATGAATGTACTTAAATTTTTTTGATAAAGAATAAGAACATGACATTAAATGAAATGCATAATAAAAATATTACAATTATTAAACTCATTAAGGGAACCAGAGGAGGAAACCCTAGCTCCCACATACATCAATCATTATCAAATAATCTCTTCCATAAGAATTCTTCAATATCTTTCATAATCTGCATAATAATGATATGTACATTTTTTAGAAATAGTTTTTAATTTTTTTTATACAACTTAGAATTCAAAGAAGTCATAAACAATGTCATAACATGTTTTAACAACTATAATTTAAAACCAAGTTATACATTAAAAAAAACCCATTTTAAACCCAGTTTCTTTAATTGAAATAAATATAATTAAATTAAATGAAAACAAATAATACTAAAATAAAAGTATCATTCCAAACTAAAACAAAATTAAATTAATTACAGTAGTACCAAACTAAGAAACCCATGTCAAGGTAAACTGAATGAACTATGAACATATATGGTTGCTTCTATATATTACTCACCACTAATTCAAGTTAAACATAAATTATCACAATGGGACAATTTGATTCATCAAATATAATATTTTGGTCAACACCAATGGAGGCGTAAGTGGTGTCAATTTCATCCCCACTATCATGAAAAATATGTCTTGGGATTACTTCAATAATGGCACTATAATTAGGGCTCATATTATCTTTCACATACAAAACCTATTTTTCCATTGATGCCAAAATATATGGTTCATTAGTATCCAGGAATTGATTCATGTAATTAACTTTTAATCCAAATAAATCAATAAATGTAGCATATAGTATCATTGAATTAAACCATTTATATTTCATCACAGTGACTCAACCACGAGAGTAATAATCCAATAACAATATTTTATCAATAAGTCCATAATAATAAACATTTTCATATTTAGGCCTACTATCTGATGCACTGGTATAAAAATCCTTTTTTTAGTTAACATAATTTCATCATGTTGTATTATCATTTTCACTGCTTGATCAATTGTAACAAATTTATACTCATTGATAATTAAAGATTTGCATTCCCGAACCAAAGAATTAGGACCAAAGACAACACTCTTAATTATTGATAGATGGATTAAATATTTAAACTCAATACCTAAAATATATACAAATAATACAATTAAATGAATATCTATATTTTAATTTAATTAAAGTAATGGTTACACCTTTTATTTCAACCATGTAGGAAACTCTTTGCTATACAAAGCCTCTCTCCTTATAAAAGGAAAATATTGATGAAATATACTTATAATTTGTTTATATTACCTATATAAAATGATAATAAAAGTTTAATATATATCTTAAATGATATAGTATGATATAATATATAAATATTCAAATTACTTACTTGATATATTCATTGAACAAACCATAGTTAAAAAAGACTATGTGATGTGCCATATCCCGCTATTCAAGGCTCAATGTATCCAATGTATATGACTCAAGAATTCCCCATGTTTGGGGAAGATATTTAAATTAGGGATCAATTTACCTATACTTCCCAACTTTATTTCTCATTGGATGGTTATGTCTTGTGCTCACATCAAAAAAATACATTAAACAAAAATTCATGCATTCTTGATCCAGTTAACCTCTCATAATATAACCTTCAGAGTGATTATTGTTTTGAATATAATATTTCATTGTACCCATATTTCTTTCAGTAGGATACATCCACCAAAAAGAAATGGGTACCCCAAGAAATGTTTTAATTGGAAGATGAATTGTTAAATTCAATATGCAAGTGAAAAATGATGGAGGATTTTTTTCTAACTCACACAAAATTAATAGTGCCTATTATTTAATTTTTATCAATAAAGACTTGGATAAACTTTTGGCACAAAGGTCTCCAAATAATGGCATAATAAAATTACTATCACCCTTACATTGTTGGATATTAAATGCCGGATTGCTATTGGAATCAATTTGTGAAGAAGGATTTTATAATCAAGAGTTTTTTCTAGGATTTTAGTTTCAACTCCCTTTTATTGAGTCATTTAGATATGTTTCTAGAATAACCCTTAGGAACCTTGATATTCTACAATAATTATAAAAATTTATTTTTCTCTAAAGATTTCATCACACAAGAAGCACAAGGAACTTTCCGTTTGTTTTCACCAATACACACAGGATGTAGTTCTGGTTGAATACCACAATCCATTAAGTCTAGGCAAGATCATAATTCATATTTGGTCTTCCCATTGATATTTAGAATAATTGAAAGCAATATTTCACATATATTTTTCTCAATGTGCATTATGTCTAAATAATGATGTAACAAATTGGTAGACTAATATGACAACTCAAAAAAGATACTTTTCTTTTTCCAATTGTAAGTGGCTTTAGTGTCAAAATTCTTCCTATTTTTAGATTTCATCTAAAATTTCCCTAATAAAAAGATTAAATCTTTCAATTCATTAAGCACATCAGTTCTTAACATATGTTGATGTGGCTGTTCAGTGTCAACAGTATTATCAAACCTCTAGAAATTCTTTCTGTATTGATGATCCATTAGTAAGAATCATTGATGCCCCATGAAACTGAAACTACAACGATATTTAAGTCTTATCGATCATGTATTATTCATACTAATAGGACATGATAGTTTTTCCTTCATGCTCCAACCATACATCATTGTATAAATATGTAAATCATTTATATTCCATAAAATTCCATCACACATCTGAAATATATTTTTTGAAGAATCTTCAAATGTACACAAACCCATATCCCAATGATACTTCAAATCTCTTATTAAAGGTTGAACGTAGATGTCTATATCATTGATAAGATCAAAAGGTCTAGATATTAGTATACTCAAGAAAGTTAAAGGTTTTTTCAAACACATACATAGAGGAAGATTATAAACATGAATAAAATATGGCCACATACTGTGAGTAGTAAGAATATGACCAAATAGATTAAAACCATCACATGATAGATCCAAACTGACATTACACACCTCAAATAAAAAATCTGGATATTATGCATCAAATTATTACCATGCTAATCTAATGTAGGATGAACCAACCCATCATTATATTTAATTCTCTCAGCATCATGCCATCACATATTGGTTGATATTTCTACAAACATGAATAAATTTTGAAGCTTTAGATTCAATGGAAAGTTACACATAACTTTATATGGTATAAAAGATGGTGTTCCATCTGTATTTTCCTTTCATAAAGATGTGCCACATTCTTTACAGTCATTAAGGTCTGTTGTTTCCTCCCAAAATATACTGAAATATTTCAAACAATAATGAATTTTATTAGTATAAAATTCAATCTGCTTAATTAACTTTCATGCATTATAACAATTTTAGGGAATATCTACACCATAAAGAAGAAATTACTTAAAAAGTTAAGAATACAATCAAAAGAAATATTAGAAATTACATGCATGGTTTTTCCAAGATATAACCACATTAAAAATTCAAACCTTTTCATTTTAGTACATTCCTGATATACAGGAGTTCTGACATCATCCAATAATTTTTTCACTCTCTAAACATCAATATATTAATTATTTTATTAATGTGTATTGATATTAATGTCTTGTTGAATTGTAATACCATATCTCTCATGATGATGAAAAAATTTAAACCAATAAAATATCAAATTCTCTATACCACTTCTTTCTTTCCATTCATGAATAATAAAAGATTGTCTTATCTCTCCATTATGATACCAAACATAATAGTTTGTTTAAAATATAGATTTTTTATATGGTATCTAAATTACTCTCGACTTAACCATGGTCTTCCAATATAATTATAATATGTACACTGTATACAACCTCCATATAAATCATTGTTAAATACAAAATCTAAAAAAATATCCAAATTCTCTTAAAACTCTGTTGAAATCTATAGGACCCCAGAACACCCTAAGAGGGGAGGGGTGAATCAGGGTGTCAAATTTTTCTTTTAAAACAATGGATCTTATTCCCATGTTGGTATTAACTAATTAAATCTATATGATGGAATAAATCATCAATCAAATAATCAAATGGAAAGAGACAAGGCAACAATTTTATTTGGTTCACCACTAAGGGTTAGTCCAAGGAGCATATGCCGACAGTGTGTCGATCATACCCAAGTCCAATAATATTATTTGTAGATTAAAAAAGTTCAGAAAATGTAACTCTATGATAGGCACACTACCTTTACAATATTTTAGGTATAGCTCACTGCATCCCTCAGAACACTTCTGTTGACTCCCCTTAGCTCACTGCCTTTGGAGAAGTCTTACATAGTTTACTAACTTAAAGGTCACTTCAATAGATTTGAATTGAATACGTTGTATCTATCCAACATGAGACTCTTATTTCATCAAAGTTTTGAATTGATGCACTTGAAAGCACTGATCAACCAAACCATATATTCAAAACTTGCTAGAAGTACACACTGGCACTTGCACGCAACCCCTACTCTTACGCATAAGATTTGGGATTGTCGCACAAGATGATTTCATGCAACACTTATTTTTCATGCAACCCTTATCTTTCACATAGCTACACCACAAGTTTAACTTGGTCTTTTTAGACTAAAGGAACACTTTTCATGCAAGATTTTCTTACTACTTCTCTTCCATATGCAAATTTTTCATGCGGTAGAGGAACCTGATCTTCGTTGAAAAGTTCTAAGTCTTGAATTAGGGTATCCACCTATTTATAGGCCTCAATGACCCTACACGTAAGATTAAGACGTGTCTTCATCAACGCACGTAATATTCTCTCTGAGCGTGCAAAACCCCTTTTGACGTTGCATTGGGCATGTAAGTCTCTTCCACGCAACCTCATCTTTCGTGCATATTTAAATATTTCATGCACTTTTTTCCTTTTCCATATTTTTGATGTAATAATCCCAAAACATGACTTGTGTGAAATTTTCCAAGCCACCTTCAATCTTTCACACAACTCCCTTTTCCAAAAACACTTTTCTCCATTCTCCAATTTTTGGACCAAAAAATTTGGTAAACACTGGGAAACGACACCACCTTCAATACTATTATCTTATTGAACTATATGATCCTTTTACCTATAAACTCCCTGATCTTCCATGTGAGTATTTAAAATAAACATAAACCATGCTCTATCTATAGTAAAGACCAACCTTAGTTCTAATAAAATCTGATTAGTATGATACATCCAACTTCTATCCAGTCTATCATAGGAAAAAATGTTATATTCAAATCAACAATGTAAAACATAATTAAAAAATTCATTACAACCAATTTTAATATTAAATTAATCAAATCATACTAATATCTAGAAAAATATAGAATATGAGAAATAACATATGCTATAATAAATGACTACAAATAACAAACTAGATAAAGTATAAGACATGGAATGGGCATCAACTATTATACAATCTAATTAAATACATATATCTTTATAAAATAATTGTTTTTAAAACTTCAATTATTTTAATATGACATTGATCCAATTAAATACACTTTTCTTTATGATGGAAAACATTTACTCAAGAATAACAACAATGTGTCACCCAACATCAAAACCACAAAATAGGGTATAAAAATATCATAGAAATTCTAACATAATTGATATAGATATAAATAATCATCCAATCCTAATATCATAGAAACTAATATTTATAAAATAAAAAAATATATCCAAAATGTAATAAAGGGTTTGTAAACTCAAAGTTGTATGATATATGAAATGAAATAAAAAATTTATTAGCAAAAATTACTCAACTCTAATTGTAAAGGAAAAATGTATCACTTGTATCCTTCCATAAGCCCGAATAATATCCAATGATCATCCACTAACTCAAAAAATAACTTTCAAATACCAAAATTAAAGTAAATTTGGTTTATATAAACATATAGCATGCATAAATTGTGAAGTAAGTGCCTTTAAATAAGGATTCACTAAGGAATAATTAGTCTGAAGTGACT
Source organism: Viscum album (assembly GCA_963277665.1). Lineage (NCBI taxonomy): Eukaryota > Viridiplantae > Streptophyta > Magnoliopsida > Santalales > Viscaceae > Viscum > Viscum album. The sequence continues at coordinate 779,048,735 of OY728125.1, forward strand.
CTTATAGATATCAAAGAAGAGAAAAAGAAAAAAGAATGCCTTAATGATCTCACATATCACTCCAAAATAGGTCAAAGTTGGTGTAAGATCCCTCCATTTTCATAGGAAACATGTTGAATGGTGAAACAAAAATGTATCAAAAGAAGATACAAGTATTAATGGGATTGGTCTTATAACAATGAAGGAACCCAATCCAATAAGGATAAATAATCTAATAGAGAACATATGAAATGGAATCATCACAAGTGGTTTTGTAAACAAATAGATACTAGTAAGTATTATAGGAAGAGTATAAGAAAAGAGTCAGTTCATCAAGAAAAACCACAATCATTAACATGAGGATGTTAGAGCTACCCCTACCCCTTTTACTTTATTATTAAATATGATAAATTGAGTTATGTGGGATGAATGGGCAGATAAAATCCATGGGGGGTATTCACCATGTGTTCATTAAAATAATTATTACAAATAAAAGAGTTCATAATGAAATGGAATTTCTAGATAATTCTAAAATTGAAAAAATAATGAATTAATTGCAGAACATTGTGAATTTGACCATACATGCTGGAATATATATGAATCTACTGAAATGTTAAAGATGAAATAGATCTCAAGACTATTTTGGAGTGATTCAGGTTTCAAATCCAAGTTATAGTTTTAATAATTAAGTTAGTCTATTTGGAAATACTTTCAAGTGATTTATTATAAACTAACATGTTGGTATCATTAGAGTGTCTTTTAGGATACTCAAAAGCTACTTGGAAAAATAATTCTACCAATAAAGAAGTTTCAAAAAGTGGTGTTTAGAGGTTTAAAAAATTAGGGGGAGATAAATATTATCTCATAAAGTTTACTTAGCCTCATTTTATAGAATAATTCATTATAGATAAATTATAAAAAATGGATTGATAGTGGTGTCAGATAGCTTTTCAAGTGGTATGTTCTTCACCCATGTGCATTAATGCTTATGAATTAATTGTTTTTGTGAGAATTTATTTAACATAAAAATAATATTTAAATACAAAAGTTGTAATATGGTTTATGGATTTAGATTAAAACATGGACAACATTGAAATTGTTAACTTTGACCCTTGTTTCCTACACTAAGATCTAAATTAGTAGTCTTAGAGGTTTTTTGGACATGACTTTTCCAATTGGTGAATTAAATCTTTGGAATATAAAAAGATAAATTCAAATGATATATGAAAGTGTTCTAGTACTTGAAGTTTCAATGTAGGTTGAATTATATTATTTCAAAATGATATTTATCAAGTAAATACAAATGGAATATGTTGACAGGTATTAAGGGGGAGCTTTAAATCTCTAAATATGTAAATATTATAGGATTGATGAGGTGATTAGTTCTCTTATCAATACGTGTCATGAATTTCATGAAGGGTGCTTGATGAAGGTTATACAAACCATGTAAGAGTCATTGGGCACCTATGTAAAGGCTCTTAAAGAATGGCATGGACGGTGCATAAGGGTAGGAGCATTACATTGAAGAATCTACATAAGGGTCATCTACCCTAGTTACCCAGATTTGTACAGAAGGTCGTCACTCATTCAAAACCATCAGGACCTCATACCTAAACATAGCCAACAACCAAAAAACCACACATAAAAAGGAGTTAATCCCAACAAATGAGTAAAATCTAAACCAAGACTCATCACTTACTATAATATAACTATAAACTAGATCCAAAATATATAACAATTGAATACTAAAGTCTCATCCAAATTGTAATCATTAAACCAAAATCGAAAAAAATAAAACATCACTCACAAAGAACCTTATTTAAAATAATCTAGAAGAATCGTGACCTAACCATATCTTGGTCAGATACATAGATAAAAATTAAAAAAATATTCAGAATAATATAAGAAGTATTAAGAACTCAATAATATTATGTTGAAGAAGATCAGAATAAAAAATCACTAAATTATAGGAGAACGTTGGAGGAGGAGAGTCGCCCATCGTCGCTTGGGTGAGGGGGAATAGGGATCGACCGAAGGGGGGGGGGGATCAGGCTCGATTGAGGGGGGGGGGAGGTGGAGGTTGGGAGGCCAAGAGAATATGAGGAAATATATCCCAATGGTTTTTAAAAAACCTTTGGTATATATGAACCTATACCAACCGTTTCTTAAAAATAATTATGATAGCCTGTCTATACCAATAGTTTATGTAAACTATTTTTATAGACATATTGCATCCAATATATACCCACATTTTACTAAAAAAATGGATATAGATGTGTGGGGATATCCCCACTTTCTAGAAGTGAGTAGGATTTTACCCTATGAATCCAATTTATCAAATCTTACAAGGGATATAACATCACTAAGATTTTCCCTTGATCAATCCCAAGTTGATATTCAACAAATAAAGTGTAATATCAAAGGTTTTTTAATAGATAAAATATTTTCAATTATTTTACTTTATATTTAAATGTTTTTAATCCCACCAATGTGTTATTTTAAGGGAAATTGTCACATTTTATGGTTTTAGTAACATTTTGAGCTTAATTGCAAAAATAGCTAATTTTGGATTTTAACTGTTTTATTTTTATTCTATATTTCGATCATTAATTTTTAAATGCTGATCCAAATTGAAAAATTATTATTTTATAGGTTTATATGTTTCAATGGGATTAATTTTATTCTTTTGGACCCAAATATCAATCCATTATTTAAAGGCCCAAATCCAACTCACAAGCCTATCCTTGAAATCTATGTATAAATCTAAAGAATTTTATTTTTGGGACCATATCTTATAAAGGGTCAGTCAAAAGAAGCTAGAATTTATTAAGGAACTATATAAAATTTTTGTAAAAAACTTCATTAACTATGTCCCACCTGATTCAGCCTTCTTTATAGTCATTAATGTATGGGAAAGTGGGGCATTGGAATATGAAGAGTCACCTGTCCATAATTAATTTCTCAGAGTAATATAACCATAAATCCTACATATAGTGGAAAATAAATCTTAATTTTTTAGGGTGAACAAGTATAAATATTTTTAACAACTTTCCAGAATATATTTTTTCAAAATAATCCATTTAATGGGTCTATCACATGCCTACATTCGGTGGGCATAATTGGATTCGAAAATTTCCTCCTTTTGCCTATAAAAAATGTACTTCTTCTTATTTATAAAGGGTTGGTACTCTAGCTGGACAGTTTATATAATTTTGTAGTTTATTTTATATTTTAATAGTATTCTAAATTCTTATTATATGTTAGTCTCTTCTTCCTCCTCTCATTCTATCATATTTTTATATTTTGTGTTTTCACTCTGATATTCTCCACTGTGAACTCTTATGCTCATGATCATGAGTAGCTAACCCGATAAAGTTCCCAAGGGAGTAATACAGTGATGAACTCAAGTCATTGAAAATTCATTATTAATGTTTCTTATTTTATTAGAGTTAATCTAAGGGGGATCTTAGTGGGAAAGGCACCTTTGTGTCTCCACTTTCCACCCGAGCCTTAGCTTTCACTTATTCAATATTCTCCCTTGATTGAGGAGGTGGATGTGTGGTCTCTCAACAATCATTGATATAAACATATATTCACAACCATATACAATGGAGGATGTTCACACATATGATGTATTGTGTTTATTAAGTAAATTTAAAACTAATAATAAGATAATGTAGGTTCAATATGGGTGATTCTCTCAAGAATACCTCCTTTCATTCTAACTTTATTTTGTTTTCATTCATTGAATTTTCATTTAATATGCATGTTTAATTTTAGTATTGAATTATTAATTATCAAAACTATATTTATTTATTTTTTATTTAAAAAATATAAAAATATAATAAAAATTAAATTATAATTAGCGAGTGATTGACTGCAAAATCTCCTCAAGCGAATGAACTAGGCAAAACATTGTGCTGCACTTAGTTATAAATATTTATTGAGAGCATGCATGACAACAATACATCAAATTGGTGCTATTTTTAGGTGATAAGTGGTCTTAACTCATTATTTTTATTCACATTTTGTAAATAATTTTATTTTCTTTCATTTAAAAAACACAAAATAAATCATAATTTTTTTTAAAAACTTTATTCATAATGTATTCTAATTCAAATTATTATGCAAGTACTTAATAATATTAGGTGAAACAATAAGATGAAATTGAAAAAGCTCAGATGTAAGAACTTTGAGAAGAAATATAGGGCCTAGAGAGAAAAATGGAATGGCTAATTGATTATATACATTCATGTCAATAGAAATAGAAATCGAAACCTAAACCTGAACTAGAACGAGTGGTGAAAGAGATTTCACCAATAATTTTTCATGTTAAAGAACTTAAGGAGAGTGAGAAAGAGATTCTAAAATAATTAATCACATCATAACACACTCAAACATTAGGTGAGTAGGTCTTTGAAGAAAACATTCCAGCTTATATACATATGGGAGATCAACATTTTTTTATAAAAATCCTAGAATCACTTTGTTGAAGATAACCTGAAACTTGATCTTCCCATCCTTGATAATGAAAATTAATCACCTTTATACCTATCTATTGCTTTGGAAGATGATGTTGAAGATTCACCTACTAAGATTGAGTTGTCAATGGTATTACCCAAAGGGATCAATTTTTAAACCGACTTACTTGAAAGAGATTATTTCTTTATTGATTCTTCATGTTTTAATATTATTCAAGTTAAATTGTTTTCTTAATTCCCTTTTTATGAAATTTCTAACACAATGAAAATGAAGAAGGACTTGGATATTAATGAAGAGACAGAGACAATTGTGTTGGTACTACTACCTACTCTATAATAACTTGCATACCATATGGAGGAGGACACCATAGAAGTGAATAGGGATCTCCCCTATCTTCTTTTCCCTCCCAATCCAAACTTCAAATTTTATCTTTATTATTTGTTAGGGGTAGGGAATTTTCTTATCTTATTTGTGGTTATCAATTCTTTTTGTCTACTCATGGATACTGGGAAAATTCACATGTGGCAGTTCATCTTAAAGAAACCAAATCCACCATCAGATTGGGGATAACCTACTCCAACTACCTGACCAGGGGCAGTAAAAACCTATCACCCTCTTGAGGGTATAAACCAAAAATTATCCCTTTTCTCCGCCTTTATATTTATTTTTATTATGTTTTGTTTCTTTTTTTATATTTTTAAATTTTTAGTAGCTAGGAGCTTAACTCAAGGCTACCATTAAAAAATAAAATAGCTTGTATCTTTCCTTTTCTTTATTTTATTTGCTGCCCAATTAAAATCCTTCATGTAAAACATTCTTGATGTAATCAGATCTAAAAATAGGGTAGTTAATAGAATAAGTGTGGGGGAGGGATTTCAACCCATTTTTAGGAATTTTTTGTGTGCTTCAATTTTATTTTTCTTGTCTTTTTTTTTGAATTTTTCATGTTTTTATTTTTCATGTTTTTATGTTTTTAAGATCTTTGAGCTAAATTGAATGCTTTGGAAAATTCAAACTATCTTGGTGTTTTCAGTAAATTTATTGATCTGAATGTTTGAAGATTTAAATTATTTTTTGATGTATTTTTTTTCTTTATTTATAATGTTTTAATTTTATGAAGTTTGATTTATTATGAAACTCATGTGTACAAGTACTATCTAAATTGAAAATATTTCCCAACTAGAGGGGTTTATAAACCTGTTTGACATCTTCTTTACATTTCTATTTTTCTTTAGAGTCTTGAGACATGTTTTTTGATCCAAAATGTGTTTTTTTCTCTTTTTAAAATCTTCTAGAGTTCATGGAATGTGTTAAATATGATTGAGGCACCACTTTGAAAGACTTTTTTACATTGAACTCTTATTTTGGACTACCTTTACATCTAAAATTTATTAAGCTCCTAGTATCCATGAAATACCTTGTTAGGAAGCCACATTAAAATATATTTATCCCTTTATAACCCGCTCTAGAAGTTAAATGAATGATTATCATTGAACTTAAGTGTGGGGGGAGAGGATGAGCTATATTTTGATTTCTTGAAGAATCTTTTTAAGCTGAATTGAAAGTGATGCCATATTTATTGCTGCTTTGGTGGAAGAAATTTCATGATAGAAATATTTATAGCTGGACCAAAATATAATTACAAATATAGGTCGGGTGTTCACCAATATTTTAATACCAACAACTACCACTCTTTTCTTAAAAATCATAACCCTGAAGAGAAATCTAGATCTAAATTCAAGATGAAACAATGCTACAAATTGGGAAAAAGAGAGATGAAATTTATCATTGATGCTGAAAATTACAAGTGTAAACTTAAAAAATAATAAAATAAGTGTTTGGAGGTGATTCATTTTTAAGTTGATTGAGGAGCACACCATTCTTGATCAAAATTGTTTTCATGCATTTACTTTACTTTAGAGCTTAACCCTCCTCATTCTTCCTTATATGTTTTTATATTTAAAAACTACCAACCCTAAACCTCAGAAAAACCCATGAAAAATACCTCATTATTGACACATTTATGACTCTATGAAGTGGAGATACTATGATTATATAAATCCTATGGATATCACACATGTTTTTGAGAATGAGAAAAACTCCACAAAAAAATCCTTAAGTGAAGAGAGAAATATTTTTTTGGGGAGGTAGGTATAAAATGCATTATTAACATGATATTGAATGAATTATTATGATTTTTTAGGATTTATGAAATTTTTATCCATGTATTAGGCATGATATTTTCCTTTGATATGATAATTGATCTATGTTGTCATTTATACTTTGGGAAGTTTGTTTTGACCTTGGTATAAGATGATTTCCCAGGAGTGCAATGTTTAAGCATGGAAGAATTGATAGAGAAAATATTTTCAATTATTTTACTTTGTATTTAAATGTTTTTAATCCCATAAATGTGTTATTTTAAGGTTAATTGTCACATTTTTTGGTTTTAGTAGCATTTTGAGTTTAATTTCAAAAATGACTAATTTTGGATTTTAACTGTTTTATTTTTATCCTGTACTTCAAAAATTAATTTTTCTAAATTGATTCAAATTATAAAATTATTATTTTTTATTTTTCTATATTCAATGGGATTCATTTTATTTTTTTAGACCCAAAGCTCAATTCATCATTTGGAGGCCCAAATCCAGCTCATAAGTCCGACCTCAAAATCTATGTACAAATCTAGAGAATTTTATTGTTGAGACCATATATCATAAAGGGTTGGTCCAAAGAAGCTAAAATTAATCAAGTAACTATATAAAATTTTTGGGACCAACTTATTTAACTGTGTATCCACCTGATTCGGACTTCTTCATAGTCATTAATTCATGGGAAAACGGGGCATTGAAATATAAAGAGTCACCTATCCATAATTAATTTCTAGGAGTAATCTAGCCATAACTCCTACATCTAGTGGACAATAAAGCTAAAATTTTAAGGGTGAACATGTATAAAGATTTTTAAAAACTTTAAATAATCCAAACTTTTCAAAATTGTCCATTTAATGGGACTATCACATGCCTATATTTGGTGGATATAATTGGATCTGAAAATTTCCTCTCTTTGCTTATAAAAATGTACTTCTTCTTTCCAAAGGTTTGGAACTATAGGTGAACATTTTATGTAATTTTGTAGTTTATTTTATATTTTAATATTATTTTGAATACTTATTATATATTATTCTATTATTCTTCCCCTTAATTTATCATACTTTCGTCTTTTACGTTTTCAATCCGATCTTCTCCATTGTGAACTCTTATGCTCATGATCACGAGTAGCTAACCCGAGGAAGTTCTCAGGGGAGTAATATAGTGACGAACCCAAGTATTTGAACATTAATGCTTAATTTTTCTTATTTTCTTAGAGTTAGGCCAATGGGGATCATAGTGGGTAATGCACCCTTATGTCTCCACATGCCACCCAAGGCTTAGCTTTCGCTTCTGTAATATTCTCCATCAATCGAGGAGGTGGATGTGCAGTCTCTCAGTGATCATTAATATCACTGTATATTCACAACCATATGAAGAGGATGATGTTCACACATATGATGGATTGTGTTCATTAAGTAAATTTGAAACTAATAATAAGACAATTAAGGTTAAATCTAGGTGATTCTCTTGGGAATATCTCCCTTCATTCTAACTTCATTTTTTTTGCATTCAGTTTGTTTTCATTGCATACGCACATTTAATTTTATTATTGAATTAAAAATTCTAAAACCTCTATTTATTTTATTTTTATTTCAAAAATATAAAAATAAAATAAAAAGTGAATTAGAAGTAGTGAGTGATTGACTGCAAAATCTCCTCAAGAGAATGAACTAGGCCAACCTCTGTGCCGCAATTAGTTATAAATATTTTTGAGAGCATGTAAGACAACACCACATCATTTTTTAATGAGGTATGAATCCTTTTATTTCTGATTTAAACTCTCGTTTAAGTTATTTTTTTAGATTATATCCTAAATTCAATTCATGGGTTGGTTGGGTTTTTTTTTGGAAAGGAATAGGTAGGAGGGTTGTAGGTTGGATTCATACAAATTACATGATGTATAATTGGTTTACATAATGTGTATTCAATACACGACATGTAATTGCCTTGGTAGGACAATTCATGATGTGTAAAGGTTTTTTCCCAAGGGGAGACCCTGATCTTTACAGAATATGTAATGCATTTTCACATCATGTAAATGTTTGAGGTCACTTTTTAAAATAAGAGAAAAAGCCTCTATTTTCAACCGAACCTCACCCCCTCCCTTCTCTCTCATGCTGGAGCACCCTTTGAAGCATAACCTAGGCTTTGGTTATATTTTCCATATGATCTTTATTTCTTCCGCCATAATTCTCATTGGCTTCATATTGGTGAGTTACCTATTCCTCTTGAACCTTTCATTGTTTCTATTCTCCTCAATGGAGCAATTTTGGTGCAAGATGATATGACCTATTTACAAGTTTTTTGTTTGTTCTTCTTTTTTACCTCAACCTGGACTGAATTAGAGGACAATAATGGATGAGTATTCTACCATAGACCTATGGTAGGTGGTCTATACCCTTTCCCTTATACTTTGGTTATTTTATGGATTATCATTGTTTTGTCGCATGTCGGACCTTCCAGCGTTGCCCCTAAAATTAAATTAACATCTTGATATAATTGTTTGGAACCTATTTGGTTGAATAAATAGTACATTTGAGATCATTATAGGTTTTTATCCCCAACCTAGGCCTCCCATGGGGTGTGCCTTTTTATTTTTCCTATTTTATACCACCCTTCTAGGTGAGTGCGAGATCACCACTGATTTTGGGATCCTTGTTAAATTTAATGAGAATTGAAATGAATTTATAGAAGAAGGTTATTGCCTCCTTTGAATGTTATTACATATGATTAAAATGGATAAATGGTATATATGAAAAATGTTAAATGATTGGTTGTGAATGACTAATGAATTTATTGGGAAATTGATTATGGTAGTGGATACCTTGGATGAGCTCCTTGGATCCTGATTCCATTAGATTCCATGTAAATTTCTAATCCATGGATCTTAATTATGGTAGTATATTCCTTGGACATTCTTACTCACTAGATCTTGATTCTATAGGATTCCATGGGCCTTGCTACCTTTGTATCCTACTTTCTCATACTCACATTGGACATGCTTTGTTGACATGTTCCTTGGAATCCACCCAAGTCTTTACCAAGTTTCCATCAAGATGATCCTGAGAATCGATGAGGATGCCCTGGTCTTCTATACCTTGGATCCAGACCTTTGTGATCTAACATTGGATTACACGGTGTGACCGTTGTGGATGTTATATGTTTGATTACATGGCACGACTAATGTGGGTATCTTTCTATGATTACAGATATCCCTGGTATGGGTATCAGTTTATAGTTGTTATACTAGACAGTATCACACTTGTTTATTTATAATTTATAGATTCCATTGTTTATGGGATCTTGGTTATTATTTCATAGGGAGCCATGTTTGTATGGATTAGATCACATTTTCATTTGACACTTTATTTTAATGTTGTTATACCTGTGATATATTTCACACTTATTCTATTTATATTACAAAAGTTGGAATTATTATAGACACTATTGGTGGTGTCCTGCTAAGTGTTATCTCACATCCTGTTTAAGCCATTGTTGGGTACCCATACAGTCTTTCTGGATGCAGGTAGGGACTAGGGCAAGTGCCCACTATATGATGCTTGACTTGTTCATTATTTAGGAGTAGGGGAACACAATACAGAGCTAGGATCACAATTATACCTGAAGATAGTTCTTTTTAGTATTTTTGTATTTTGATAGATATATTGTACTGGTTTCTTGTTCCATGTATTGCCTACCATTTTTTATAGAGACATGACATGATCATCATATTGTATATGACTGCTTTTGACCTGTATTATTATTACAATATTCTTTATGATTTATCTTTTATCAATGATTTATATTATGCTTCGACTATTGATTGATATGTTGACACCATTGTGTTACACTCTGACATAAGGGAATAGTCTCCCCACAAACACACCCTAGGATATCACTGCTAGTCATCAGCCTCTGGCATAAGGGGAGGTGCGCTTGAGGCCATGTGACCCATCGTCTTGGGGAACCATTTAGTAGCTTCTGGGTTGGGATGTTACAAAGTGGTATCAAAGTATTTTTTTTGATTTACTATTTTGAGATAATATATTAGATATTAGGAGGGTATTGTAATTTAGTAATGAGATATGCCTAGGAATAGATAACCCACATATATAAAAAAGCCAAATTGCCTAGAACAGAACTTGTTTTTTTTGGATTTTTCCTATTATAATTGATTTTATTCCACCATTGGGTGATGAAATTTATGTTTGATGTTCCTTATGATTATATATTTTTATACTTTTCCCAATGAGATGAGGGTATTCCATCTCATACATCATTTTAGGCACTTGTTATAATTTACGTGCCATGCATTATTCTATGCCATATAGGATGCATTGCTTAACTACATAACATTATTATGCCTTCCTTAAGTGATATACCTGTTGTTTGATCAATGTTTTGAGAAAGTAATTGAGAAACATGATTGGTACTTAGAGTTCCTTTCATAACCTAAACAACGTTTTCCTTCATAAACTACAATAAACACCCTAAGTATCCAATTATGGGAAGTTGAGTCATGGACTATTGGTCGCATGGACTAGAATGTGTTATGGTATGGATTAAGTGGACGCCACCCTTTGGTTTATGAGATGTATGAGACCTTAAAAATCAGAATTGGTGGCCCATTTGGTTCAACTATTTAAATACAATTTAAAAAATATGAATTTAAATAAAATGGAAATAATGAAAATAGGGAACTTGACCTAGACTTAGCTTTAGAGTGGGAAATATCTAGTGTATCTGGTGCTTTATATGATTGTTTTCATAACCCATTCCTAACTTTAGGAGTAGGAAGATGGGTGTGGATTGTTTTTAGAAATTATTCAACTTTCCCTACACTTTTATCTACGATCTTCTTATTATCAACCATTTATGAGGCATGTGTTTGGTATTATAGAGACATGCCACCACGACGACCTCCAGTAATACGCCAGGAGAGTGGCAAAGACCATGCTCTAAAGGTGGTAGGCGATGGGCTACCAATAGATCTTCTTGTATTTCTAGCTATGACACCAGTAGCAGTACCATATATGGGTGCGTAGTAATAGTTTTATAAGAGTTTTGTGCACTTTATGCAAACTTTTTAGGGATTCCCACGACCTTCCTCTTATATGGAAGAGCCTATGTGTGTGTTCCAATAGTATTATCTACCCATGTTTTTGGGGGATTGAGGTCCATAGGATATTTAGTTATTTATTGAGACTATATTTTCTATTTTTGATCATCTGGAGACACATACCAAGAGGAGAGTGAAGCTCGTGACTTATATTCTTCAGGGATCAGCTAAGCAATGCTGGGATGTTTTAAATCATGATGATATTATTAGAGATATTATTTGGAGGGATTTCCAATCTAGGTTTTATGATTAATTTTTTCCTAAGAGATGAAAGGAATAGGGAGTTTATACATCTGGAGCATAACATGATGACCATTATGGAGTATTCAGCATGCTTTATAGAGCTTCATTGTTTTGTGCCAATTTATCTTGATGATGAGCCATCAAGGTAGAGACACTTCATGGAAGGTCTCAAGCATACTGTTCAATCACAGTTCAAAATGTTTTGATTGACTAATATTATAGAGATAATGAAATAGGTGATTATTACTGATCATAACCTAAGGGAAGCTAGGGTCATAGAGCATGGTAGTTTAACCTCTCAACCCAACAGCTCAATGAATTCTAGTAGGAAGTTCCATTTTGAGGCTTCTCATGAGGGGAGTACCATCCAGGATGTTAGTGATGGTAGTTTCATATTATGTCATTAGTGTGGGAGATAAGGACATATAAGTAATCAATGTGATCGAGACCTATTTAAGTGCTGAGCATGAGGTAGGATGGGCCACATATAGCAATTCTACAGGACCTTCCCTCTAGTAGTCAGTGTAAGGGGATCGAATTTAACTCCAGGTTTAGGAGCAGGATTTACAACTCTATGTCAGGATGGGATCTGGAGTAGTTCTGGTCATTTAATAGGGTTGCGGTTCATGCTAGATATATATTTTTATAGCCTAAACCTAAGGAGTAGAGTGTTGTGACATCTATGGTGAGAGGTATGATATTATTAGTCTCTAATCTAGTATCTTCCCTTTTTGATATGGGTGCCTCTCATAGCTTTATATTTGTACCGATTTTGGAGAGCCTTGGGCTCACTGTTTAGTTTTTTGATGGCGTTATGACACTGGATACTATGTTGGGAACTAGGTTAGAGGGTATACACTAGGGCAGGGAGTTACCCCTTGAGGTTGTTGGGTGTCACTTCATATGTGATCTTTTTTATTCTCGATATGACAAGATTTGACATCATACTTGGGATGTACTGGTTAATTTTGCATCATTCCTATACCGATTGTTATCGCCAAACAGTGACTTTCACATCACCAGAGGGTGGAGTTTTTATTCACAAGGGTGAATGGGATGTCCAGGAAAGTTGAGATGGACTCGAGGTCATAGGTTGGGTGGGATGACAACCCAGATTGTTAGTTTATATTTGGATGATTAGGGATCACGCCAGGTATATTTCTCTCTAGTGGTTGATCATTTTAGGGATGTTTTCCCAAATGAATTTTCTGGTTTACCTCTTAATATAGAGGTGGAGTTCTCTATTGATCTAGTTCTAGGAGCTACATAGGTATCCATTCCTCCTCACAAGATAAATACTACTGAGTTGCAGAAACTTAAGGGACATCTATAGGACTTGGAAGCAAAGGGGTTTATATGACCCAATACTTCACTTTAGGGTTTACTGGTCCTTTTTGTGAAAACGGTGGACAGAACCCTCAAGCTATGTGTGGATTATTGGAAATTGAACCAGTTGATGGTTAAGAATCGGTATCCTTTTCCAAAGATAGATAATCTCTTTGAATAGCTCCAAGGAGCTTGGGTTTTCTCAAAAATTGATTTGAGGATAGGTTATCACTAGGTACGTGTTCAACCTTCAAACATACCTTGTACAAGTTTTCATAGTTTGTATGTTTTATATGAGTATCCAGTTACACCGTTTCATCTTAAAAATATGCCATCAATTTTATAGCACTGATGAACTGAGTTTTCCATCCATATTTAGATTTATTTGTTCTGGTATTATGGAAGATATCTTGGTGAATTCTCACAATCAGTATGACCATGTAAAACATATTGAGATCATTTTGGATACACTAAGATAGCATCAGTTATATTCTAATCTCACAAAGTTAAACTTATAGATGGATAATATTCACTTCTTGGGTCATGTTATCTTAGAGAGAAGAGTATAATTTTAACTAGAGATGGTCAGAGCTATTGTTTCCTGGGAGCATCCCAAGAACGTTCTTGATATACATAGTTTCTTAGGGATATCTAGACATTACATGAATTTCATACAGGACTTATCACACTTAGAAACACCTCTTATAGGATTGAATAGGAAGGGTGTAAAATTTTTACGATCATATACCTATGATACAACCTTTTAGGAGTTGAAAGGGAGACTGAATTCAGTGTTGGTCTTGATTATGATAGATCCGAGCATAATCTATACCATGTATTGTGATTCATCATGTATTGGGCTAGGAGTAGTTTTGATCTAGGAGTGAGTCATGAAATACGGGTCTCTTCAATTGAGGCCACATGAGAGGAACTACTTGATGTATGATCTCAATCTAGCCATTGTTGTACACACCTTTCATTGCAGGAGACATTATTTATGCGGTGTACACAAACTAAAAAAGCCTCAAGTATATATTTACACAACATGACTTGAGTATGAGGAAATAAAGGTGAGTTTATTACCTATATTATTTAGAATTTGAGCATTCCTATATGCCAGAAAGAGAAATGCAGTTATCGATTCACTAAGTAAGAGGAATCATATATAGGCACTTCAGGAGTCCAATAGCAAGTGGAAGCTTATGTCATTGTTTAATGAGATACACTTGGAGGTGTAGGATGGATAACGATAGAATTTTCTCTAATCCTTAGTAGCGACATCCACTCTTTTGGATAGAGTGAGGATGAGACAGTTATCTAATGTTGAGGGCCTAGTCCTACGGGAGAGTGTGGAAGGTGAGGACCTGCCTCCTGGTTAGACCATGGGTAAGGATGAAATATAAATATTCATGTTCATGTTTAGGTTCCAGTATACATACATGAGAAGCTGATATAGGGGATTCATGCCTCAATTTGAGGAGTACATCCCAGTGTTACCAAGATGTATCATGACTTGCATCATCAGTACTAGTGGTCGGGGATGAAACATGAAGTAGGTGGTTCTGTTACGATGTGTTCTACCTATCATAAGGTAAAGGTAGAAAACCAAGGAACAACTAATATTTTAAATCAATTACCTATTCCTGAGTGTAAATGAGAATATATTACGATAAATTTCAAGATTGAATTGCTGAGATCACCTTGAGGTAGTGACATTGTATGGTTTGTTGTGGATAAGCTCATAAAGGTCACCCATTTACAGCCTATCGAGGAGACCTTCTCAGTAGAAGATCTTGAGAGACACTATATTTTTGATATTATGTGCCTTCATAGGGATCCTCAAACCATGATATCGAATAGGGAAAACTGGTTCTGGTAGAGTTTTCAAAGGTTATTAGGTACACAGATGCTTTTGAGAATAACATATCAACCTCAAACTAATGGAAAATCAGAGTTCACTATACAAGTCCTAGAGGATATGCTTAGATCACACGTACTTGATTTAGGGGGATCTTGGGAGAGTCATATACCACTGGTTGAGTTCACCTATAATAATAGCTATCAAGATACTATACAGATGGCATCTTATGAGGATTTATATAGTAGGTCATTCTGACCACCCCTATGTTGGTTAGAGGAAGGAGAGACAACTTTACTCCGACCTCATCTCATTTAGGAGACTTTGGAGTAGGCCCAGTTGATTCAGAAGTAGATGAATACTATAAAGTCTATAAATAAATCTTAAAATAATATCCGTAGATGACCTCTGGAGTTTTTGGTTAGGGATCAAGTCTTTTTAGGTATCTCATTGAGGCTGGGATACAAACGGATTAGGAGAAAACATAATCTTTCACCATAATATGTCAGGATGTTCAAGATTCTGGAGAGAGTCAAGCCAGTAGTCTATTAGTTGTAGTTACCTTTGAGGTATTGATACATCCATGATGTATTCCATGTATCTTAGCTACAATATTATATTTTGGACCCATATCACACTTTGCAGTCGGATGTGGTTGAGCTATAGGTAGATGCTTACTTTGAGGACCATCCTATTCATATCATTGATAGGAGTATGAATTCTCTCTATGGATGGTTAGTTCCTATAGTACGGGAATTATAGAAGCATGGCCATTTATACGACAAGGCTTGGGAGATATACATGCTTAGTGGACGGAGTTATTCTCAGGTGATTCTTGACCACCCTTATAAGGGAAATTCGGGGACGAATTTCTTTAAGGGGGAAATATTGTAAGATCCCAAGTTTTTTTTGACATGGTAAAAATCCTTTTATTTATGGTTTAAAATCTTGTTTAAATTATTGTTTTTTCTTATATCCTAAAGATAGGTTGTGGAACTATTGGGTTGTTTTTGTAAAGGAAGATGTAGGAGGGCTATAGGTTAGCTTCAGGCTAATTACATGATGTGTAACTGGTTTACATGATGTGTATTCAATACATGATGTGTAATGGCATGTGAAAGGCAATTCATGATGTGTAAAGGATTTTCCTAGGGGGAAGACCCCGAGATTTACACAACATGTAATGCATTTACACATCATGTAAATGATTAAGGTCAGTTTTTAAAATAAGAGAAAGGGCCTCTATTTTTGAAATAACCTCTCCCCCTTCTCTCTTTCACAGGAGTGCCCTTTGGAGACTAACCTAGTATTTGGTGCCTTTTTTATGTTCAACCTCCATTTCTTCCACCATTGGTATCATTGGATTCATGATGATGAGTTAACTATTCCTCTTGTAACATTTTCTGTTTCTCTTCTCCTTGAAAGAGTTACTTTGGTGCAAGATGATATGCCCTATTTCCAAGTTTTTCATACATTCTTAATTTTTCTCTTAATCTGGACCAAATCAGAGGTCGATACTTGATGAGTGTTCTAGCACAGACCTATAAAACATGTTCTATAACTTTTGCCTTATGATTTGGTTATTTTATGGTTTGTCACTGTTATGCCACACACCATACCTTATAGAATTTCCCCTAAAATTAAATGAATATATTGATATAATTCTTTGGAACCTATTAGGATTCTTACCTAGTACCTTTGAGATCATTGGAGGTTGTTATCCCCAACCTAGGTCACCCATGGGGTGTGCCTTTGTATCTTCCCTATTTTATACCACCCCGCTGGGTGAGTGTGAGATCACCACTGATTTTTGGGAGCCTTGTTAAATTGAACGAGAACTGAATTGAATTTATAGGAGAAGGTTGTTTCCTACTTTTCATTTTATTCAATATGATTAAAATGGATAAATGGTATATAATAAAACTGTTAAATGAGTTGGAATAACTCATTGGTTGTGAATGATTAATGAATTGATTGGGAAATTGATTATGGTAGTGGATTACTTGGACAAGATCCTTGGATCCTGATTCCATTAGATACTATGGACATTTCTACTTCTTGGATATTTATTATGGTATTGGATGCCTTGGACATGTTTACTCCTTGGATCCTGATTCTGTAGGATTCCACGAGCCTTGCTAACCCTTGGATTTGGCTTGCTTGGATTCACATTAAACATGATCTATTGACATAATCCTTGGAATGAACCCAAGTATTTATTGAGTTTCCATTATGATGTTCCTGGGATTCAATGAGGATGTCTTGGTCTTCTATACCTTGGATACGACCCTTCGTGGTCTGACACCAGATTATACGGTGTGGCCATTATGGATGTTATATGTTTTATTACATGGAACAAACATTATGGATATTTTTTTATACTTATAGATAGCCCTGGTATGGGTATAAGTTTATAGTTTTTAGATTAGACAACATCAAAATTGTTTATTTATGCTTTACAACCACACTTGTTTATGGTAACTTGATTATTGTTTCATAGGGAGCCATGTTTGGCTGGACCGGATCACATTTGCATTTGAAACTTTATTTTTAGTACTATTATACCTATGACATATTACACACTGATTTTTTTTTATATTACACCGACTAGACTTGTTATAGGCACTATTGGTGGTGGACTACTGAGTGTTATCACACACCATTTTGGGGCCACTGTTGGGTACCCAAAAAGACTTCATGGATACTGGTAGGGATCAAGGCCAACACCCACTATACGATGATTGACTTATTCATTATTTAGGATTAGGGGAGCATAGTTCTGAGCTAGGATCATGATGATATATGGAGATAGCTATTTTTGGTCTTTTTGTATTCTGATACATGTATTGTACTGCTTCCCTATGACATATATTTCCTACCATTTTATATAGAGACATGACATGATCATCATATTATATAGGAATTATTTTGACATGTCTTATTATTATAGTCTTATATATTATTTATCTTCTATAAATGATTTATATTATTCTTCCTCTATTGATTTATATGTTTACACCACTACATTACACTCTGACATGAGGGAATAGTCTCCCCATAGACACACCATAGGCCCTCATTGTTAATTGACAACCTCTGGCATATGGGGAGACATTCTTGAGGCCATGTGAACCATCAGCTCGAGGAACTGTTTAGTAGCTTCTTGTTAAGGATTTTATATAAAGCATGAATGAAACTTTTTATTGGATAAGTTCAAGTTCATCGAGACCACAGAACAAACCATGTATGCCGAACCACCCCAAGAAAATTTCACCATCACACACCTTAACATTAGAGAATTTACTGGTGAAATAAAGGGATATGTATCTTGAACCTAATAATATGATTTTTTATATTTTATTTTAATAAAACAATAATTATATTTATCCCTTTTTAATATTAATTTTTAAATTATTAGATAACAAGTTTGATAAAAAATAGATTTTGATACGATGAAACACAAATTGTATTTTTGGGAAATGTATATTTTTAATCAAGACACTCTATTTTAATGAATTCTATAATTTTTTAAATAAATTAAAATTTAATAAAAAAATTTATTGATTTTTTTTCTTAAATACAAATTATAATATAATTTTATGAAGTCAAAAATAATTTTTATAAGGGTCAGAAAATTGTTATTGTAAAAAAAACCCAGTATTTTTAAATAAATGTGGTTTTTGATTTAAAAGTGTAGATTATAATACTTATAGAACTATTTGGATAAAATAAATATTATTTTTGAAATCATCACATTTAAATTAGCCAATATTTATTTTTTCATAATTTTTGGCGACAGTCAAATTTTTAGGTCTAAATTAAAAACAGTATAAATATATGGTGTGTATTATGAAATAATAATGACCCAAAATTGATGTAATATATGTCATAAAAGTTATCCAAAACCAAATATATATTTCACCTTTTAAAAAATGTGTTTTTTATGTTATTTTATTAATTTTATAGACCCTTAATAAATCCTCCAAAACCTATATTATATTTTAATGTTCTAAAATCAATTATTTATAAACATGACTCACTTCCACATCACCAAGGGTATTATTTCAATGATATAAGTTTTTAAACCTGTAAAATTATTAAAAACATTTCACTTTGGTAGAAAACATGGGAAAAAACCATGATAATGTTTGTGGTTTTGATTACTTTATCATATAGAGTCAAAAACCTATGTTTGGAAATTAATAAAGAATTATCCTTTATTTCTATATAAAAACCCACCCAAAATCCCTTCAATATTCACTAAAAACACTTTTATAACAAAATTAATCTAAAATTACCTCTTTATACCCTTATAAAAGTGTATCCAAGATCTTAATAATCCCCTACCAAGTTTTTCAAAACACCCTCTCAAGGTAAGGGATCCTCTCCTTATCCTCTTTATTCAAGAACCTAATTTATATTACGCCCTTTGTTTTCCAATTTTTCATGATGGAATATGATTTAAAACATCTCACTTACTTTTATTATGATTTAAAAGTGATAATATACCCATTTCACTCTCATTAATTCATCCCATGAACCTCTACATTCCCCCGTTATGCTGCCAGAATTATCCTGTGATTTCCCTTGCTAATTTTTTTTATTATGAATACCCATCCTTATTTTAACTCAAGAGTACTCACCTAGATGTAATTATCCTTAATTTATTGGATAATTCCATGTATATAACCCATACTCCTTTATTGTGTGATTAAAATCAATAAAATACATCTTTATGTTGTATGATTAATGTGTTACACTTATGCATGTACTTGATATGAAAATGATGGGTGTTCCAAAATAATGCTTCAATGCACTGGGTTTTATTTTAGTCTCATGAAATTTCATGTATGGGATTTTAGAGTAAACCTAATCCATTATCTTACTTTTTACACCATGTTATGATGCCTTGGCGCCTATCCTTGACTTATATTTATAATGTCACATTTAATATTGTCGCCATATTCCCATATCGCCTTTATGATATCATGTTATATAATGCCCTATTTTTCAATATTATGATTCTCACCCCTCTTATTTTACCTTGATATGCCTCTTGAATAACGTGTACTGCTTTACCTTATGATATGATTTGTTTATTCCCTTATTGGGATTTATAGCTCACCTCTTTCTTATTCATGTCCCCAAGTTACCTCATATAGTTTTAAATGAGAAATGGATTTTTAGGATCATGTTAAGGAAATTTTCAATAATTTTGTTTTATCCATGTATCAAGTTGATGTGTTATGTATCTAATTTACCAAATACACTAGGATTTATGATCTTTTTGGATTGTATAATGTGTACCTTCATGTAATAAATCATGAAATAAAGTATATTAAAGATATGGGTTGTCATACATAAGGGTTAGTTGACCACTATGTAAGGGTTAGGACCTATTATGTAAGGTTACCTCGACCAAAACCTTAGCCATTTAAGGGTAACACTATCCCTATGTAAAGGAAATCCACTCCAGTTCTCCACCCACATAAGGGTACACCCTAGTTCATGTAAGGATAAGCTGATTCATCCCACCACCACACAAAGGTATACCCGATCTCATGTAAAGGTATCATCACCGCTACCCAATTTACATAAGGGTCAGCCTGTTGTTACATAAGGGTAGCCCAACCCCCACGTAAAGGTAATAATATAAATGAGAACTTATATAAGGATATAAAACCACTTATTTAAGGGTTATCCAAGCAAAAATAAATCCATTCAAGGGTAACAACCCACTCACGTAAGGGTAACAATTGCCTCATGTAAGGGTAAACATACCTCAAATAAAGGTAACCTAAACCTTATGTAAGGGTAAACAACACTATAAAAAATCTACCGAAATAAATTATAAGTAAAAAAAACTTGAAGAAGGATGAAATAACATGAAACATGAGATTATTCATGGAATCAACAAATCAAAAACATAACATTTTAATTTGTAACAATCAAAATTCCAAATTTAACAGTTTCTTTTAAATTATTTTAGAAATATATTTTAAACAAGAACTAATGGATGAATGTGGTTAAAAATTATATAGATTATTTGGTGGTATCCTACTGGGAATTTTTCCTCAAACCCTACTTTTTTTCCTTTATGTGTTTGTATCCTTGGTTTTGTAGGATATAATTAAAGGAAATAACATCATATAGAGGATGACTCTACTTGCTTGTATTGCTTACTAGTGGGTTGCGATGGAGGTGACTTATGGTCACATGGGGATAGACCCATGGGTTGATTCAGGTTACATATTGATGGTGGTATTCATGTTACGTTTTTGAGAACTTATTATCTATATATTAGATGTGACCTTTGGGGTTATTGTTAACATATGATATATTTTGGTCATCTATCGTTTTAATCTGTTTATTTCTTTTATATCACATGTCTTTTGATGGTCAAATAATCCACATATTCTCTTGTATGACACCTAGGTGCTTTTCACCAGCTTGTGGTGATCAAAAACACACTTTGGGGCTTATGGTGGTTTAATTCAGGTGAATTCATGGGTTTACCTGAATTAGTCTATTACAAATTAGTATCAAAGAGTTATGTTGTGTTAATGATTATACTCATGCTTTAGTATCACCCTATTGTATTTAGGGGTTGTCAATAAAATGGAGATAGGACTGTAATAACCCGATTGGTAGTGTGGAAGTTTAATTTTCCATATCACTTTCATGACAAGTGTTAAGTTACCATGGGAAGTCTAGGGCTATCTAATGTTCTCATCTAAGATTTTAACCTTTTTCCTTTAGTAATTATATTTAATTTTTGTTAAATGAATCAAATTCTATTTTAAATATTTTCCATCCTTTTATTTTTTAGTTTATGGAACCTATAATAAGAGTACTCAAGATCTCTATAGAGGAGGCTATAGAGTAATTCCCATAGGTGAATCCTTGGGTAGATCTAGTTCTGGTGGAAACTATTGTCTGTACAATCCAATCTATGGGATAAGTCACCAATGTTGGAACCAAAATGAAAGATGGGCCATGATTTAAATTTTACTAAGATGAATCTACTGATATTTCATGGTTACAAGGTTCTAAAAGATATTGAGGAATGGATTGAAAATATTGAGATAATTTCCCACTTTCTCGAAACTTTAGAGGAATCCAAGGTTGGATTTTCCACTTACATGCTTGAAGGGTCAAGGAGGAAGTGGTAGGAATATATCATGCAAGCCAAGTTGCATGAAGATCTCACTTGGACTACCTTCAAGAATGAATTTAACCAATAGTTATATACTAAGACACTGAGGGAGGCAAAGGCATAAGAGTTTGTTACTTTGGAGCAGGGAGATCATTCTACTATGGATCATGCTACTCGGTTTTCCAAGTTGGTATACTTATCTCTAGAACTTATTTACAATTATTATCTTAAGGTGAAAAGGTTTGAAATGGGTTTAAGGGTAGATATATGATCTATACTGATTCTTATATGCCTACCCATATATGCAAAGGATGTAGATAAGGCAGTTATAGCCGAGGAAAACATGATTGGGAAGATATGGATCTTTGGAGAATTAGTGATAGTGAGAGGTAGCCAAAGTCTACTTTATGGTCTGAAAAGGAAGTGTGATGACCAATTCTAAGGTGGTAGAAGGAGTTTATAATGGAAATTAGGGAAGAGTTAGGTGGTTTTCTACCAATGTGGGAAAAAGTCATACCTCAAACCTGATTGTCAGGCGGCACCTATGGTGTGTCTCATTTGTGAGAAATTTGGGCATATTAAACATTTCTATTAGAGAGAATCCTAGGGAAGTAGAGATGGATCCACCTCCACCTAGGTATCTCAGTTTAAACCTAACATATCTAAAGGGTTTGGATCTCAACCTTATACTAAGGTAGATGCTTATATGGACAAGAAGGGGTAGGATATGGGTGGATGTCTATATAAAATAGAGTGTGCACTAGAGGGGATAGAGAAAGGACTAGATACCATGAGAGGTATGTTGTTCATAACATCTTCTATAGTTACTGATTTGTTCGATATAGGTGTAACTCATTATTTTATATCACCCAAGATTATCGATACATTTGGATTATATTTAGAGATCATGCCTTTCTTGATGACTCTTTCCACTCCTTTGGGAAAGAAGATAAAGCATGGATTCAAATGTCCTGAGTGTTGGGTGATGATTTTCTTCTTTGAAAATATGTGTAACTTTCTAGTCCTTGATCTTGAAATATTTGACCATATCATTAGCATAGATTAGATGATTATCTATAAGGCTCAGATCGATTGATATCATCATCGAGTATAGTTTCTCTCTCCTAATGGAGTCGCTCATATCTTCCAGGGTGAGTGGGATCCATGATCAGGAATATTAGGTCATGTTACTCCTGGTGTTAAGATGATATCTTTCCAGTTGTCAGAGATGTTTCTTAATACCATTGATCCATGTATTATTGGACCTCTTATAGTGATTGTGTTTGCATATCTTGATGTTTTTATATATGATCTCTCTAGGTTAGTGCCCCATAGGGAATTTGAGTTCTCTATAGACTTAATTCTAGGGATGATACCCATTTCTATACATTCGTACCATATGAAACCCACTAAATTAAAATAATTGAAGGCTTAGCTAGAGGATATTGAGAATAAGGGATTTATTTATCCAAGTGTTTCAACTTTGGAATCACTAGTACTATTTTCAAATAAGGTAGATGAGAGTCTTCGACTTTGCATTGATTATCAGAAACTCACAAAATATGTGAATTTCCTACCCATTAAGGAGTCAATAAGGATCTTGGGAACTTTTATTCATGAGATGTTGTTAGAATTCATGGTGTTCCATCAACTATTGTCTCTGATAGAGACCCTCACTTTATATCACAATTTGGGAGTGAATTGCAGTCAAAAATGAGTTCTCAGTTGAATTTGATCACAACTTATCATCTACATGTGGATGACCAGATTTAGTGGACCATCTAGATTCTTGAGTAAATGATTTGGTCATGTGTTCTTGAATTTAGTGGATCATGGGATAAACATCTGCCCTTAGTAGAGTTTTCTTATTAAAATAGTTATTATGATTCAATCTGAATGGAACAATTGAGGCGTTGTATGGGCGACATTGTAGGTCAACTCTTTTTTTGGAAGAGGTTGTGGAATGGTCCTTGGTTGGACCGAGTATCATTCAATAGATAAATAATATTGAGTAATTGATCAAGAAGTAGTTAGTGATAACTCAGAGTTACCATAAATATTCTTCCAATTAGCATCATTTTCCATTGGACTTTGAGTTAGGTGATCAGGTTTACCTCAGTGTTTCACCTCGATTGGGACATAGGCTCCTGATAAGTAGGGTAAGTTGACACCTCATTATGTCATCCCATTCAAGATTGTGGAGCGACTTAGGAAGGTGTCTTGTTTTTTGGACTTACCTTCTCATTTAATGTATATCCATGATGTATTCCATGTTTACCAGTTAAATAAGTATTATTCAGACCTATCCCATGTTATTGAGTGGGAGAATGTTGATTTTTAACTTGATACCTCAGTGGATAAAAGATATATTCAAATAGTGTACCAATAGGATAAGGTTATACATGGAAAGATGATCCCATTGGTTTGAGTAAGATGGTATTATGGTAGGGACAACCATGAGACATGGGAGTGTGGGGACTTTATGTTTCATCAATGGACTTATATTTTCTTAGGTTCATGATCTTGTTCCTTTTGGGTATAAAAATATTTTATATTGGGGAGATTTGTAAGACTTGTGTATTTAAAACCAGATATAAAAAACTTTAAGTTTTTTTCTTTTTGAATTTCAGGTCACTTGTAGGTTGGGTGAGGGAGTTTTGGTATTTGATGGTAGTAGGAGGCCACCGACTAGTCGATGAAGGGAATCCGCTAGTCAGTACTAGTTGGTAGAAAGCCTAAAAGTATGTAGGTATCACCAGGAAACTAGTGGAGTTTTGTAGCTATAGGCCCTCTACTTTTAGCCACCGACTAGCCGAAAGGGGCCACCAACTAGCTGGTGGTGTCACTAGGGATACATATTAGTAAGGTCCTAATTGTCATTTTAGCCTAAAATGTTTTATTAATTTCCCTTAATCCATATCTTTGACCCTAATTCAATTTCTTACAATTTTAGAGGCTCCTTGGTGATGTTTTTTCACTCTCCCCTTGCTTTTGGTGAGTCTTTGTGTGGATTAAAGTCTTGAATATATGTTCTTCATAATTTGATAAGAGGAATCTTCCTAATCTGGTTTCTACTCACTTTCTCTATACTTTTGATATCTCATGAGACTACATTGTTTTATCTAACATAGAAATAAAGAACTGTCTTTGCTTCTCTCAGATTTAAGTTCTCTAGGATCCGATCTCATTGTTTACCTTCATCAATCTTGAAGAGGAAACATCGTTTCATTATTCTCATGGTAGGTGTCTTTATCTTATGGTCTAACCCTTATAATGCCTTATCTTATTTGATGATTTCCCTTGGTTTTGATTATGAGATTGATTATTGAAATTGGACTTGATATTTGAGGGTTATGAAAGAGGTTTTCAAATTGTTTTTTTGGAAACCAAATTTTATAAACTTTATGTGTTTGAAAAAATGCCACAAAGATGGTTTTGAAAGGAAAATGGGTTTTCAAGCACATAAACAATTTGGTATCACTATAGAAAATGTTTTATGAAAATGTGATATTGGATTTGAAATCTATTATGCCTTGGAAATGTTTATAAAACATGGTTTTGGCTTATTCCTTATAAATATTTTTATGAAACATTATTTTATTTATCTTGAATATAATGATAATGTAATTGCACACTTTGGAGACCTTGGGGTATGAGGAGAAACTAAATAAAGACTAGACCTAATGGGGTTAGATATCACCAGGTGAGGTAACCATGATGTTATGGTGACTATGGGGTATCCTTTTTGAGGGATTGAGATTCCAAGACTATAGGATTCATACATGTTGGCTAGTGTTCCTTTGAGAGCCTTAATGGTTTGGTTGTATACACCTACACACCTTGTATAACCCACTTGGTTTATTTTATATTACATTATATTCATGATCTTTTGATATGATTACTTTCCCAATTATTCATGTCATATGAATTGATGTTTGAAAAATATTTATTTATCTGATTATTCCATTGGAAATGTTATATGTCATATTGATCTGTTTTATTGAATATGGCATGATTTTTAAAACAAAAACCAATGGATGTTTTATAAATGGAAAATGATTTCTTTTAAAGTGTTTTAGAAATCTATATTAAATAATAACTAATGGATTCACATGGACAGACATTGTATATATTCTTTAGTGGAATCCTACTAGGCATTTATGCCCACACCCCACTTTTTCCTTTGGGTATTTGTAGCCTTGGTTTTGTAGTATACAGGTAAAGGGAAGAGAATCATATATATGATGACTCTCTTTGTCATGTTTCCTATCAATGGGTTGGGGTGGTGCTGACTTATGTCCACATGGGTATGGACCCATGGATTGATTTAGGTTCCATGCTAATGGCAGTCATAATGTTGTGTTTTGAGACCTTGTTATCGAGATGTTGGATGTGACCTTTATAGTTATTGTTGACATATGATATATTTTGGATATTTTCTATTTTTTTATATTTTTTTCTTTTATATCATATTTCTTTTGAGGGTAAAATCATTTTAATATTATATTGTATGATACCTAGGTGTTTATCACCAGCCAGTGGTGATTTGGAACATGCTTTGAGCCTTATGGTGGGTTAATTCAGGTGAAGTTTTGGGTTTACCTAGGTTGGTCTATTACAAATCCAATATAAATACATTAATATATTTTTTAATTAAATAACCCCTTGAAATATTTGATTGAAATATTTGTAAAATAATAATGTTATTTCACATTCAATCTACCATATAAAGAAAATCCTTGATCTGTGATATTCCTTATCGTCACAGAGTCTACATCAATTGATGTTTTACTAATTAGAAAAGTCTCAATGTGCTCAATATCAAGGTATAACTTGAATGAAAATTAAATTTTCTAGTAGATTTACCATAATAACTATTCAAATCTCTTGAAGGTTCAATATTTTCTAATAAATTTATTTTATTACAATTTTGTATTACTCATAATTTACTATTTCATACCAAATTTAAAGAATATAAAAAAACTATATATAAATTATCAATTTACATGTTCAATGCATACTTATTATTAATATTTCATTATTCAATCCATGATTTTATTAACATAAATTCCCAAACTTATTGACTTATTTCTTAGTGAGTAGTAAATTCCTAATTTAGTTCATCTTCTTTTAATCGAACACATGCGCACTCAATTTGTTTTGTTCTCCAATATTCCATTGACATATATAATTCATATTTTTTTGAACAATTCATGACACACCATGACCAAGATGTCATAAATGACTGAAAACCAATAAGCATGCTATAAGGAATCTAGGGAACAATATATTTTGAATATGAAAAAAGTCAACAGTGTCGTAGGTTTGTCCTTACATCCTTTTTCTCATCATTAAATTGATACAAAAAACTATATGAAATGAAAAATGTTTCTAATATCAAAATTTATTGTATTAGGGTTACTCATTTATTTTAGGTTCCAATATTCAATGTAGTTTGAGAAATTCTATCAACCAAATAAATAATTATTTTCACTTAAACCCAATACTTAATATTGACAACACCATGGTGAATCTATCATGCTTTCCATTTTCATATGTTAGAATAAATGGTTTTCTACTTTCTTAAATTTTACTACTATAATTTTTTGAGTATGAATCATTCAACATAATTATATGAATTGATTATTTTTCAAATTATCTAAATTCAAAAACTATAGGAGTTCAAAATCCATCAACTTATGAACATGAAAAAAGATTATGGTGTTAACATGAAAATATTACTCTCTTAACTACTTCCAATATAAAAAAAATTATGTTGGAAGGAGGGAAGGCTGTAATGGAATTCATGTATACAGAAACAAAAATAAACACTTCTTGGAAACTTCTTAATTTTTTTATTAGTATATAAATTTTTTATCACTACTAACTTAAAATATATTATTCCATTACAATTATATATTAACTAACTCTTCCACCCACATTATAGGTTCATGTACTCCTTATAGTTTATTATATTCTAACCAAATATCCATAGTTATTGTCACAACCCCTATAAATATTGATTTTAGTATCATATAAAGTGTAAGTCAACCCCCTCTAATACAATTTCAAGATAATGGTTAAATGAATATTTTATTTATCTGTTAATCAATAAACTTCTAATTTTTTTTATAACTGTTGAAAATAATTAACATAACACAATCAACTATAGGTTCATCACTAATTTATGATCATCCTCAATCCTTTTCAATATGGCATGAGCACCGGTTGGTTTCTATTACATTAAATTTGGTTACTAAAAAAATATGTAATCATTTAAACTAAATAATTTATATATTAATTTAATATATGTGTATTGTAATAATGTTTTACAAATAAATCTAAACAATGAACTAAACAATGGTTCTGATGATGATATGTGCTTATTTAACATTTATATGTTCACTAAAGAAATATATTTTTATAATTCTTCCTATATTATTGATTAATTTCAAATATTAATATTTTAAATATTAGATTTATATTACTTATGATGAAATACATTCTTTAAATGAACAGAAATGGAAATACAAACAAAATTTTAAACATCATTTGATCAAATTGGTAATGAGTAACCCACTACATTTTTTCAATATATGTTTTTTAGTTTTGTTATTCCTTTATATTTTTATTCAAGATATATTCATTGAAAATAGATTACTTGGATATTGGTGATCCTCACCACTATTTCATGTACTATTATGCTATGCTATGGTTTGATGAAAGATTTAAATGATACAAGGCACAAAATTCTCTTAGGTTTTCATTGTGTTGTTCTCTTGGTAAAATCAGGTTGTGTTAATTTGATACCCCACCTAAATACCTAAAATCCCTTATTTTTTATGACAATTCAAATGATACAAGAAACTTTTGGGATCTTATCCACCTTTATAATAAAATGTTCTCTTTTACATCAATAGGATAAATAATTGATAATTCTATAAATAATGGAGGCAATCCTTATATTTATAGGATCAATGGAAAAAATTATCACAGTACTGGGAGATTATTTACACCTACTAGTCAAGCCCCAAAAATTTACCAACTCTATGTTTTTGACACTTCAAATGAATTGAAAAATAAAATCCTATTTATGAGGAACTTTAAATATAGCTCTCCTATACATTTCTTATTTATTTATTGGTTTTTACCAACTTCCAATTTCTATATTTTTTCTAGATCTAACAAAAATGTGATCGATTCCTCTATTAACCCTATAATTTTGAAACATCTATTGTCTATGTTTGATGAATGTAATCACTTAATTCATCATTTTGTAACTACAAAAGATTTATTGAATACCAATAATGGCCTAGAGTTGAAGCTAAGGCTAATTAGATGAAGTGGATTTGATTTATATACATACAACTTTACAACAACATCATAAATTATTATTATAATAGTTAGTGATATTGAATATCTTAATGAGGTCAAATATATCATCATACAAACAAAATCAGGTGACTTTCAATGTATAAATGAATTCTATCCTCTATATCTTACATTATAATACCCCATAAATTTTTCCATAGGTAAATATCTGTGCTCTCATAATGTTTCTCATAGTTCATCTTCCATAAATTCAAATGTTTAGAAAGTAATAATGAGAGAGTACTTTGCATACCATATTTAATTCAGAATTAATCAACATGAAATAATCTTTCATTTAATACACCTCTTACAATAGTTTGTTGTTTATTTTTGTACAATGGTTCAATCTCAACAATTGTCCTTCATCCGATTTAATAAAAAAAATTAAGAATTGAGTTGTTTAGTGTTTTTCAAGAAGATTACCTAAGTTGTGAATGTTATGGTATTCTTTGTGAATTTTTTTATTTTACCTTTATCTTTCACTAGAGGACCAAGATAAATGGTTCATAATTATCAATATGAAATGAAAATTTGTAACTGGGGTGGCTATCCAAATATATTCCCCACTTTCACATACAACTCGTGTTGGCCTGAGATTGCACGATTTGTTAAAATACTAAATTTTTTTCCATAGGATTGTCCTAAAATACCTTTAAGAGTTTTCAATATCAAAGTTGACCATTTAATGAAATTTTTTAGAAGATGGATTTATTTTTGGAAAGTATCAATAAGGTATCATTTTTAATATTCTAATTCATAAATTTATGTCTTTGTAGCCTTCTTTATTAAATGAATTCATTTAATCATGATATACTTATTTTTTTAGTTGTATTCACCATAGAATTTGAAAAACATAGCTTAACTCATGTCTATATACTTTCATTCCTTGAATCTATATATAATATTTCCATAACTGCTTTTATTAATCTGATATCATTAGCTGAAATACCAGATAAAGGAGACTATCCTCATTTATATGAATGTGTAAAGAACTTCATGATTCATGGAACTTATGGTGATGATAAATCATGATTACCTTGCATGAAAAACTTTATGTGTTAAAATTTTTTTCCAAATTTTTTTAGTGCTTTGAGTCTGGAGAAGGATGGATAAGATACACACAAAAGATGAGATAACGGTAGAATAATATCAAAGAATGGAGTTGAACTGTAAAATTGTTATATTTTCCATTATAATATATCAATTTTGGTTAAATAATAAGATCACCTTAATATTGAAATATGAAATCATTTGTGTTCAGTAAATTATCTATTTATATACATCGACAAAGGGAATTACCATGTCACAACTACTCTATATGGAACTAAAAATATATTAGAAGGTTAGAAACATGTAGATGAGATAAAAATGTATTATGACTATAGATATATTTCACTATGTGAGACTGCCTAGAGAATATATGGTTATGACATCCATTATAGGTTTCCTCTAGTTGAGAGATTGTACTTCCATTTTCCTAGTGAATAAAACACAACTTATTTAGATGAATTCAACCTTAAAGATATTTTCTCAAAAACAATAATCTCCCAAATAATGTTCAACACATGATTCGAAGAAAATAAAACTTATCCTGAAGCACTAATTCTCACATATACTAAATTTACTATATTATTTTACCATATTTTAGAATGCATATGACATCATAGAAAGCCGAGATTTTCTATTGGTAGATTTAATTATGTTTCTCCCAAAATTGGAGAGCTATATTATCTTAAAATATTGATTACTAAAGTTAGATGTCCTACTTATTAAAATTATGTATTGACTGTAAATCATACCATCCATCATACTTCACCATAAGCCTTCTATGCTTTGGGATTACTTAATAATGATACGTAATTAATTGAGGCTATTAGAGAGGATTCATTATGGGAAACAAGGAATTTCTTGCACATGTTATTTGCAGATTTTTTATTATTGAACACTATTTCAAAACTAGACCATGTACAGAGTAGTACTTATAAAATACCATATGAAGATATTGAATACATTCAACAAAACAGGTTACAATTCTAATGTATATGATTTTTGTATTATAATATTAATTTATCTCGTATATATGTATTTATTATAATATAACTTATAATTAAAAATTAGATAGAGATTACCTTTTCATATTCTTCTCAAGTTTTCCTTAATTTAGTAAATTCACAATAGCATTTACAATTGCATTTATAATACCAAATATTAATTTATATCAATATATATATTTAATACTTAGTATTGTCTCATATATCTTTAATCCAATTTGTATACAGTCTTGAACTTTGTGTCAAAATTACTATTCATGGTAACATGACATTTAAGAATGCTATTTTAATATTTTCTAACATTAAAATCACTTTAATTATAGTATATATATTGTAAACATATAGTTTTCTATTTATATAAATAACTGAACAAAGAATATCCATTTAACTTTCCCAAAGTTCCTACACCTGTATGCATTTAATGTATTGTGTAAATTATCCTCTTTTAATTTATAATGCATTCCACTCCTGTAAATATTAATTTAGAGAATCTACAGTCAACAATTGTACCTTTATATATATAGATATATAAAAATATTTGTGTTTCTACTTATATACATGATTAAGTTAACTTACTACTTTATGCAAATGTTTTTAGTTGGGAATAAATACTTATGAGAAGCCACAAATTTTCTTCTTCTTCAAATTACTATGATGGTCATTAATTCTATGTTCAATATCTATATTTTTTTTATAGAGACTACAATTAGTGTCTCTTTAAAGCATGCACAAACTTAAAAACTATATGCCCATTATTACATGTAGTACAATTGAATTTTGTAAACCTTTTACATAGTTTTTTTGAAATAACTAACCCATTAACTCATATTATACATCTAATTTTCTTACATGGAATGCATCTCTATTTGTATAGTACACTGTAAGAAGTATGTTATTGCATACTACTATATTTTCTTCCCTTATTACATAGATTTTTTTTCATAAATACATATTTCCATCATATATAACTAGATGTTATGATAACATAATTTCATCTCACACATCATTAATGAAAACAATATCCTTTATTGGATATTGATAATATGCTTCACTGCCATGACAGATCATTAAAAAATTATCCTCCTACACATCTTCCAGATTCATCTATTACATTCATTGGAAATAGATTGGTTGCATGAGAAAAAAATTATTATAAGGATAGTATTCATGAATAACTTTATATTCTACATGAAAAACTGACCAATGAATATAAATTTATGCTAAACACAATAATTAATGCAACAATCATGCCCATTGGAGGTGTTTTCTTTATACAAGGATACAAAGGCACATGTAAAAATTTCTTATGGAAAATAATAACGTTAAAAATTTTCTCATAAGGACAAATTGTATTTATTGTAGCTTCATGTGGTATAGAATAATCTCTCCTTGGTGGGAGAAAAATACACCCTTGATTCTATATTACAATTTCTATTAGAGAAAAATCAACTTGAAACATACAATAATAAAGTGAATTGGTTGAAATTTTACAGGGAAAAAAATTAATTATTTGGAATGAGGCACTAATGGTTTAAAAATATTACTTCAAATATTTGGATCATAAATTGAGGGATATATTATTAACAAATATCCCACATTCTTATAATATAACTTTTGTTGGTAAGATAGTGGTTTTTGGTGGTGATATTTAGAATTTTTTTCCAATTGTGCATCATAGAAATAGAAGCGATATAGTATTTTCAAGTTTAAATACCTATTATACTTGGAAGAATTATTATCTTCTTTATCTGATAATAAAAATGAGACTTTTATCCTCTAAATCTACATAAACTTTTGAACTCCAAGATTTTGAAAGTTGGATTCTTCAAATAAGTGATTGTGATATTGGTGTACAAAATGATGATGACATATAAATTAACATTCTAGAAGATTGTCTACTTACTGCATTTCAGAACCTATTTGATGCTATTATTCAAAGAACATACGCCTCTTTGTCTAAAAAGTCAATGATCTAGAATAATTAAAGGAATGGGCTATCTTAGAAACAAAATGAGATGTTTTCCAATAACTCAATGATTACACATTAACCTTCATTCTTAGAGAATATAAGGTTTATCTCAATTCTGATTCATTCTATCAAGAAATTTTAGATAGAGACACACTAGACATAATAAATAGAATCGGTATCTTGAGTTTTCCATGTCATAAATTAATCCTCAAATTGGGGGTACCAATTATGTTACTAAGAAACATAGACCAATCTTATAGAATTTGTAATGGAACCTGATTAATACTTATAGATTTGGGAGGTCATGTAGTAAGATCTCAAATTCTAATTTAGACTCATTATGGAAACAAGGTTTTCATAACCGAGGTTAATATGATTTATTTAGTTTCCAGGTGTCTATTCAAGATTCAAAGAAGACAATATCCTTTAACTATTTCATTTGCAATAATTATTAACAAAATTCAGGGAAAATCTCTATCTTCTATTGGCATATACATACAACTTTTTTTTTTCAAGGTTAGTTATATGTTGCAATATATGGAGTTACAAACAAGTGAGGTTTGAAATTACTAATATGTGGAAATTATAACAAACCATTGATCTTGAAAGAGAACTATAGTGGGTGCCCTCAAATGATTAGTGGTTTTTGGGTTAGTTAGGTGCAGGAGAGTGACTGACCAAGGTCGTCTCTCAAAGGAGGAAGTAAATTTAACAACTTATTAAAGGTATTTTGAAAATAAAATAAAAGGAATTAATAAAACTACTTGAAAGTATGGGGGTTGTTTATCATTCATAAAAATAGAATAAGTTTTCTGAAAGAATATTGCATATTTTTTTGTTTTTAATTTTGAAATGTAAGTTGATTAACAAAGCACAACGAGAAGATGTTTTTTTCGAAAACTATTTTTAGAAAGTGTAATCAATATAAATATACCTATTCAATAGTTTATTAATAATTATCATTTAAATTAATATCAACTTAATTATTATCCCTTAATTTTTTAAATCCCTAACCCTATGAGAATTAACTTTACCACAAAGATGAAGTGAATTTAACCCTAGGCTAACTTCGGAACATGCAATCGCAGCACCCTGATTTGATTGATGTTATAAGGTTAGCTTATAGTCAGTGGTAAATTAAGTCACATATCCTCTCTGTAAATTAGAATTAATTGAGTTTAGGCATTATATTTTAATACTAAAAATTGATCCCGTGTGGTTTTGAATTACCAATTAAGTTCTCACTCTCACAATTCACTCAATTCTCGACCTCACGTGATTTGTGTTTATTGTTCAATTGCTTGTTTAGTTTCATTTAAATTGAAAAATCAATTAATAGATCATATTAAGTAAATTAAATTATCTTATTTATTCAAAATAAATGAATTAAGAAGGAAAGATATAGATCGATTACTAAAAAGACTACTCTTCCATGGGTGGCGTAATCATCGTAGAAGCCAATTGCATTTACAATGGTTTATAATGGGTATAACCCAATCACGCTTCTAATCAAGAATTATAGCCCAAATATGAAGATCAATAGAAGAATAAATTTGAATAAAACATATGAAAAGATAAGAAATAAAATAAAAACAATGAAGTTTAATACACAAATGAAAATATTACAACATGAAGAAGAGAAGGAGGCTTCGATGAGGGGATCCTTGTTTCAAGAGCTACCCCTCTTAAAATGGTTGGAGAATTTGGGTGAAACCAATTATCCTCTGCCTAAAATCTCCTAATGCACATACCAACCCCTCCAAATGATAAAAACACTAATTTATATAGTGGAAGTGAGGATAGGTTTAAACAGGTTTCAAGTGTGAATGGGGAATCTCGGCCAAATATTTTAATACAACTTGAACTAACCTTTTAACCTCCAAAAAGAGTGAACCAGCTCTCCTTATAGAATGATGGTTTGTGAGAAAAATAATCCCAAAGATCCTCTCAATATTTGGACCTAATCAAAGAACGGATGAATAAGTTATGGCCCAAATACAGAACCCATGTCCATTCTAGCGAGTCCAGCCCAACTTTGATTTCATGACCCATTTGCACCAACCAAATGCACTCTTTAGCTCTAGTATCCTGAATAAAAGTTATAGAAAATTAAGTAAGTAAAACTATTACAAAAAGTTAAGTTCAATTAATTCATATTAAAATATTTATGTGTGAAATATTACAATTCATTTTAAAAGGGTAAAACTGGAATTTTAACTAAATTTTCAAATGAATGATCTAATCCCAAATATTTCATAAATGAAAATATTTAGCACAATGTGAGGAAATTATGTCATTTATTATAAATAAAATATTCAACAAAATATTGTTTTATCAACTTCCCCACACTTACCCTTTTGCACTCCTTGGAAAAAACTCATATCAAGTAAAGATCAATATTAAATCAAAACAATTTTAAAACACATATCCTTGAGATCTAATAATTCCACATCAAAAAATAGAAGATATCATGCCTCATAAAAACCATTATTTCAATTTCTCCATTTATACCATTCAATATATTTCCACTTCATTTATCCTCCCATGTAAAAAACACTTACCTCACTTGAATTTTCTCTTATCACACAAATATCAATTTTTTTGCAATGTCTTTCTCATCCAAACTCATACAAGGGTCACCATGGGCTTGATAAATTCCTACATTACCACCCGATGTGAGTCAAGGACATATGTTTATCATGAGGACTTTTCAGGGTTGTTCTGTGGATTTCAATTGGTAGGACTTATATGTGAAAAACTCTGAGGCTGAATGAGGAGGGCTTGACTCTTTTTGAAGAAAAATTGCATTAATCTAATTTTCACTTAAATATGATATCCTCCTAAATCCCCATAATATCAACTAAGCTCCATCATCATGAAAAATAATCAAAAGTTTACACCATTCATCATTTAGCAACAAAAATGTCAATCTTCTCAAACATGATTTCTTGAAAGCTCTAGATAGGCACAACTTTTACCTCTATTAGAAGCTCCAGAAAATGCACAACTTCACTTATCATGAAAGCTCTAAAAAAGGCACAACTTTCAATATAATGATTTTCTTCAGTATCAAACACATCTCTTCAGAATTTAATTTTCCACCCAAAGTTTCACAAAATGTGGTTGCACAACACAAGACAACTTCCCCCACACTTAAGTTCAACTAGATTATGAAATTTCACTTCAAGAGTTGGTTGGATAGGGAAAATTGGCTTGTAATGTGGCTAACCTAACAGAATTTTCATGGCTTATAAGGGATACAAGGATTAAATGTTCAAGGTAGGCCATTATAAAAAAGGATTATTTGAAATAGGGGCTTTAATACCAAACAAATTCCCCAATCATTTAAACATAAGTACCTCAAACCCTCAAGTTTTGACAGGAATAAATCAAATTCTGGTTAAATCAAGCATGGTTTGGTTCTCTCAAGAAGTGAGGTGAATGTGAATAATATGAAAATAATGGTTCAGAAGCCTCACAATAATGTGATTTCAAATATAAATACAGTGATATGTGTCATGGGATTCAAAATTCAAAGTACTTTTCATGAAATTACTAAAGATTTGAAATTGAAACAAAGTTATTTCATCATTCATTTAAGCTTGGTTTCATGGGATAAATTGTTTCACTTATTAATATGGATTTAAAAATGGTGATGAGAATCATTTCAGCTAAAAAGTTTCAAAAACACATATAAAATTGAAAAATAAACACACAAAATTTGAAAAAACACACATTTTTTTTGTTTTTTTAAATAGGAAAACAATTGAAATTACTAGACTAAAAGGTTCCCTCCCATACACTTAAAATATCGAATTGTACTTAATGTTAAGCTATGAGATGATATATGCAAATGACATGTATAATTTTAAATAGGACAAATAATAAAAAAGTTTAAGGGTTAGGAACAGCCTGATGTGCTCAAGTGTTGATGGGGTCATGCAGTGTGATAAAATCCACTACATTAATAGGAAGTACCTCAATATATCTCTTCAAATGTTTCCCATTGACTGTAAAGCTCCTTCCTGTGTCCTCTTGTGTGATCTCCACTGCACCATAAGGAAAACATTAGTCACAACATAAGGACCTAACCACCTAGAACGCAACTTACCAGGCATCAGCTTCTATCGTGAACTCTAGAGAAGGACTTTATCTCCAACATGGAACTCCCTTTATTGGATCATTTTGTCATGAAATACTTTGGATATTTCATTATAGAGAATCAAGTTCTCATATGAAGACAATTGAATCTCCTCAAGCTCTTGAATTTGCAGCTTCCTTTAGATTCCAGCTTGGGCCAAATGCATGTCACATTTATTTATAGCCCAATAAGCCCGATGGTCAACTTCCATAGGGAGATTGCACGCTTTCCCAAGAACAATCTGAAATGGGGACATACCAATGGGTGTCTTGTATGCTATCCTATAATCCCATAATGCATCATCCAAGTGCTTGCTCCAATATTTCATATTTAGCTGCACAATTTTCTCTAAAATTTGTTTTAATTATCTATTTGAAACCTCAGCCTGAAAATTTGTTTGAGGGTGGTAAGGTGTTGATGTTTTGTGTGTTACCCCATACTTCAGAAGAAGGGAAGAAAAATTCTGATTGCAGAAGTTTGTCACTTGGTCACTGATGATGGCCTTCGGTACTCCAAACCTGCAAAAAATCTATGCTTTGAAAAAGTCCACAACAACTTGAGAATCATCAGTCCTGGTGGCCTTAGCCTCCACCCATTTACTCACATAATCAACAGAAACCAAAATATATAAAAATCCAAATGAACTAGTAAAATGACACATAAAATCAATGCCACATACATAAAAAATATCACAGAATAATATGGGTTGTTGGGGCATCTCATGTCTCCTAGAAATGTTCCCAATGTGTTGGCAATGAGAGCATGACTTACCAAACACATGGGAATCATGGAATAAGCTCGGACAATATAATCCAGAGTCCAAAACTTTCCTAGCTTTCCATTGGGATCCAAAGTGTCCACCATAATCAAGTGTATGACAAAAATGTAAAACATACTCCAACTGATGATCAGGAACACACCTCCTAATAACTTGATCACTACACATGCTCCAGAGGTATAGATCATCCCAAACATAATACCGAGACTCAATTTTTAATTTTTGGACTTGATGTTTCTTAAAATTTGCAGAGGTTTTATAGGCAACAAGGTAGTTAACTAAATCTACATACCAAGGATGCGTACCTGAGATGGAATAAAGATGATCATCGGGGAAAGTGTCCCAAAGTGGTACATGGTCTAAGGTGTCATACTCTAGTGTGTGAGTAAGCCTACTCATGTGGTCCGCCACCAAGTTTTCTGACCCCTTTTTGTCCTTTATCTCAATATCAAATTCCTAAAAAAGGAGCATCCATCAGATCAGCCTGGACTTTGCATCTGGATTCTTCAAGAGGTACCTCATAGCTGCATGGTCAGAAAAAACAACTACTTTAGAGCCCAATAAATATGAACGGAATTTATCTAAAGCAAATATGACTGTAAGAAACTCATTTTTCGTGGTTGTGTAATTTTATTGGGCTGAATCCAATGTCCTCGAAGCATAGGCGATCACATGTGAACGTCCCTCTACCCTCTGAGATAAGAGAGCTCCAATCGTGAAGTTGGATGCGTCACACATAATCTCAAAAGGAAGCTCCCACCATGGGGGATGTATGATAGGTGGAGTGGTAAGAAATTATTTTAGCTCATCAAAGGAATTCCTACAAGAAAAATCAAGCACAAAATCAGAATCCTTTTGAAGTAATCGCAACATAGGAAGATCAATATTACTAAAATATTTGATGAAGCACCGATAAAATCTTGCATTCCCTAGGAAAGATATAACATAAAACACACATGAAGGATAGGGTAAGGATGAAATAATTTCTATATTATATCTATTAACCTCTATCACATGTTTTGACACTACATGCCCTAAGACAATGCCATGCTCTACCATGAAATGACACTTTTTGAAGTTCAGGACTAGATTCTTCTCAATACAATGATTCAACACCTTTCCCAAACTACTTAGACATTTATCAAATGAAGACCCATACACTGGAAAATCATCCATGAATAACTCCATGCAGGTCTCAATAAAATCAGAAAAAATACTCACCATGCATCTCTAGAAGGTACCTGGGCCGTTCCAAAGTCCAAATGGAATCCTTCAGTAGGAAAACATACTGAAAGGATAAGTGAATGTTGTCTTCTTCTGATCCTTCAGAGCAACAGGAACCTAAAAATATCCAGAAAATCCATCCAAGAAACAATAATGTGTTTTTCCAGCAAGTATCTCAAGCTTCTGATCAATAAATGGGAGGGAGAAATGGTCCTTGCGAGTAGATTGATTTAGTTTCCTATAATCAATACACACACACAAACTTTTTTGCACCCTCATTGGAACTAACTCATCTTTCTCATTTTTAACAATAGTAACACCACTTTTCTTAGGCACAACCTGAATAGGACTCACCCACTGGGAATCTAAAATGAGATAGATTATGCCTACCTCGATCAATTTTTCAACCACTTTTTTAACAACCTCCAAAAGTGTTGGTTTGGGTCTCCTTTGTGGATGCCTAACCAGTTTAGCCCCATCCTCTAAAAGAATCCTATACATACAAATGGAAGGGCTAATATCTGATATGTCAGCCAAGGTCCACCCAATTGCCCTGATGTTCTCCCTCAAAATATTTAAAAGTTTTTCTTCATGTTCAAAAGGGAGATTGTTAGCAATGATAACAAGTAATTTCTCACCACTTAACAAGTATGAGTATTTGAGATTTGGTGGTAATGACTTGAGTTCTAGTGTAGGGGGGTGGTGTATGGATGGAGATATAGAAGGAACTTAAATATGTGCACAAATAACCTCAGTATTAGAATATACATCATCAAAATCAGAGAATAAAGCATCAAATCCATCAGCATACTCAATAGCCATGTCATAATTAGAGTTGACATGATCAAAATCAGAATATGATTCCATTTCAAAATCAAATATAAGAGAGTATTTTTCATTATAAATAGGTGTGAAAGTACTATTAGACATCAAAATAGAACCAATAATCATAATTTTCCTAATCATGGAATAATCAAATTCCATGGGATTTTTATTTGGTGGTTCAAAATGGGAGATAACAAATGCAGAATGATCCTATGAGGGGTACTTCATGGAATCCATAACATTAAATATCACAACTTCATCTCCAAAAGTGTACCCTCATTAAAATTTATGATAGTTTTTTTAGTTTTGAGGAAGGGTCTACCTAAGATAATGGGAGCATGAGAACCTACTTGATCATCCTCCATATTAAGCACATATAAATCTGCTGGAAAGATCATGTTTTTTACCCGTACAAGTAAATCCTCAAGGACTCCCACTGGATATGTCGTAGCTCTATTCGCCAACTGCACCAATACTCTTGTCGGCTTCAGCTTACCAACCTGCAAAGAATAGAATACAGAGTGAGGTATCACATTTATGGAAGCTCCAAAATCACAAAGTGCATCAAAAAAGTGAAACTCCCCTATGGTGCATGGGATGGTGAATGTCCCTAGATCCTTGCACTTTTTCGGCATTCCTAGAGTTTCTGTAATGAGTGATGACACATTCCTTCAATTATTGATCCTTTTATTTCCCTTGAGGCCTCTTCTATTGGTAAAATGTTCTTTTAATAATTTCGCATACCTTAGAATTTTCTTAATGGATTCAAGTAGAGGAATGTTGATCTCCACATGCTTGAATGTGTCCAAAACCTCCTTTTCATTACTTCTTCAACCATCTTCTTGGTTTGAAAAACCCTATTTGGAAAAGGAATGGGTTTAGGAGAAACATCATTAATCTCTTGCTTACCTTTATCTTTCTCCTTGGGTTGCTCATTAGTTGATGTGGAATTGATATTTTTTGGAGTTGAGGTAAATTTTGGTGGAATGGTAGGTGGAGAAGCATCAGTTTTTTACTTCCCACTTCTCAATGTGATGTCACTGAAATTACCCTTTGGATTTGGAGTGGCTTAGGAAGGTAGATTTTTGGAATTCTTACTTACAAGTTCATAGAGGGCGGTGGAAATATGGCTCATTTGAGTCTTCAACTCCCTCAGCTCCGAACCTTGACTCTTTATCTCATTCTGTTGATTAAGAACAATTTTTTTCAAAAGATCATCAGTATTAGAATCTACCTTTTTTGGGGGATTTCCTTTTTGTTGGCTTGTTAATGTTTGGGATTCAAATCTTCTTTGGGGTTGTTGGGATCCCTGCTGGTAAGGTGGAGGCTGCTTGAAGTTTTGTTGAGAGGGTGGCCTTTTTTGTTGTCCAGAGCCATACCTCAAGTCGAATTTATCCTTCCACCCTTGGTTGTATGTTGGTACAAATTAATCAAGCTTATTTTTGGGATATGGTTGTTGCTGCTGATAGGTCGCCCAGGAAACACTGCTGTACAATCTTCTGTTTCTTGTAGTTGGGGGAAATAGTCAGTTGGGTGGCTTGTCTTAGTGTAAATGCCACAAGGACATGAAGGAGGGGGTTGGGATGTATTTTGAGCCAAATAAATATGTCTCACCATAGTTTTCAATTCTTCCAACTTGGTATCAATCAAATTACTTTCAATAGAAGATGAACTTACCTGATGTACTCCCCTGACATGTGGTGTACCTCAATCACCAAATTGTTGGGAGTTTTGGGCCATTTTGTTGATCAATGCATGTACAGCTACTGGTGTCTTTTCCACCAATGATCCTCTATCCACATCATCCACCATTCTTCTCTCCATAGGTGAGAGTCCTTCATATAAGTATTAGATGAGTAGTTGCTCACTGATTTGGTGATGTGATCATCTTGCACACAACTTCTTGAATCGCTCCCAGTACTCATACATTGACTCCCCTTGTGCTTGCTTGATCCTAAAGATCTCTTTATGAATGGAATTGGTCCTTGATGATGAAAAAAATCTCTATCAGAAAATACGTTTTAAATTATTCCAACAAGTTACATCTTCGGGTTGTAAATAATACATCCAATATTTCGCAGCTCCATCAAGTGAGAATGGGAATGCTCTTAATTTGATTTGGTCTTCAGATACATTTCTTGGTTTTAAGGTTGAAAAAACCACATTAAATTCTTTAAGGTGTTTATTGGGATCCTCACCTGAGAGGCTATGAAATTTTGGAAGAAGATGAATTAATACAGATTTCAATTCAAAGTCCGATTCAATATTTGGGTATGCAATACAATTTGGTTGATAATTAATATCAGGTGCAACCAATTCTCGAATGGTTATATTAAGTTCATTTCCATTATTGTTAGACATTGGTTCTTGTTTTATGGTTTAATTTGAATTTCTTCCAATTTCAATGTTTTTAAAGTGGAGGAATTATCCAACTGGTTGAATATTGAAACTTCCTATAGACAAAGAATGTCTGATTCGTGCCCTAAGGCTACGTTCAATCTCAGGGTCAAGATCTAAGAGATATTTGGGATTATTTCATGTCATAAATCAATGAAAGATGAAAAGGAAATAAAGAAAATTGGACCACAATAAAAAGAAAAGAAGTTTTAGTTGGTCCGATAAAAATAAAAGAAGAGAGTAAGAGAAAAAAAACTTGAGAAATGGGAAAGAATAAAGAAAGAGGAGAAGAAAAGAATTAAATAAAAAATAAAATAAATAACTATAATTGATTTAATAAATTACTTGCCTCCCCGTAAACGGTGCCAATTTGAAATAGCGCTGTCGTGGGAGCCCTCAAATGATTAGTGGTTTTTGGGTTACTTAGGTGCAATAGAGTGGCTAAATAAGGTCTTCTCTCAAAGGAGGGAATAAATTTAACAACTTATTAAAAGTAGTTTAAAAATAAAATAAAAGGAATTAAGAAAACTACTTGAAATTATGGGTTTTTTTATCATTTATAAAACTAGAATAAGTTTTCTGGAAGAAGATTTCATATTTTTTTTGTTTTTAATTTTGAAATGTAAGTTGATTAACAAAGCACAACGAGAAGATGTTTTTTTAGAAAACTATTTTTAGAAAGTGTAATTGATATAACTATAACTCTTCAATCATTTATTAATCATTATCATTTAAATTAATATACACTTAATTATTATCCCTTAATTTTTTAAATCCCGAACCCTACGAGAATTAACTTTACCACAAAGATGAAGTGAATTTAACCCTTGGCTAACTTCGGAACATGCAATCGTAGCACCATGCTTTGATTGATGTTATAAGGTTACCTTATAGTTAGTGGTAAATTAAGGCACATATCCTCTTTGTAAATTAGAATTAATTGAGTTTAGGGATTATATTTTAACACTATAAATTGACCCCGTGTGGTTTTGAATTACCAATTAAGTTCGCGCTCTCACAATTCTCTCAATTCTTGACCTCGTGTGATTTGTGTTTGTTGTTCAATT
The DNA here is from genome assembly GCA_963277665.1 of Viscum album. Classification (NCBI taxonomy): domain Eukaryota; kingdom Viridiplantae; phylum Streptophyta; class Magnoliopsida; order Santalales; family Viscaceae; genus Viscum; species Viscum album. Next base: position 779,092,874 of record OY728125.1, read on the forward strand.
GCTTGCTTAGTTTCATTTAAATTGAAAAATAAATTAATAGATAATATTAAGTGAATTAAATTATCTTATTTATTCAAAATAAATTAATGAATAAGGTAAGAGATAGATCTATTACTAAAAAGACTACTCTTCCATGGGTGGCGTAATCATCGTAGAAGCGAATTACATTTGCAACGGGTTATAATGGGTATAACCCAATCACGCTTCTACTCAAGAATTCCATACCAAATAGGAATATTAAGAGAAGAATAAATTTGAATAAAACATAATAAAATAGAATAAATAAAATACTAACAATGAAGTTTAATACAAAAATAAAAATATTACAACATGAAGAAGAGAATGAGGCTTTGATGAGGGGATCCTTGCTTCAAGAGCTACCCCTCTTACAATGGTTGGAGAATTTGGGTGAAACCAATTATCCTATGCATCCAATCTCCTAATTCACATCACAACCCCTAAAAATGAGAAAAAAACTAATTTATAGAGTGTAAGGGAGACTAGGTTTAAAGAGGTTTCAAGTGTGAATGGGGAATCTCGGAAATATATTTTAATACAACTTATGCTGCCCATTTTACCTCAAAAAATAGTGAACTAGCTCCACTTCTAATAGGATGATTTGTAAAAAAATGTATCCCCAATCTCCTCTCAAAATTTGGGTCTAATAAAAGAACGGATGAAGAAGTTATGGCCCAAATACAGAACCCATTTCCATTCTGGTGTGTCCAGCCCAACTTTGACTTCATGGCCCATTTGCACCAACCAAATGCACTCTTTAGCTCTAGTGTCTTGAATAAAAGTTGTATAAAATTAATTGGGGAACAATTTTACAAAAATTTAAGTTCAATTAATTCATATTAAAATATTTATGTGCGAAATACTATAATTCATTTTAAAAGGGTAAAACTAGAATTTTAATTAAATTTTCAAATGAATGATATAATCCCAAATATTTCATAAATGAAAATATTTTGCACAATGTAAGGAAATTATGTCATTTATTATCAATAAAATATTCAACAAAATAGTATTTTATCAACTCCACCACACTTACCCTTTTTCACTCCTGGGAAAAACCACATATCAAGTAAAGATCAATATTAAATCAAAACAATTTTAAAACACATACCCTTGAGATCCAACAATTCCACACCAAGAAACAGAAGATATCATGACTCATAAAAACCATTATTTAAAGTTCTCCATTTATACCATTCAATATATTTCCACTTCATTTATCCTCCCATGCACAAAACACTTACCTCACTTGAATTTTCTCTTATCACAAAAATATCATTTTTTTTGCAATGTATTTCTCATTCAAACTCATACAAGGTTCACCATGGGCTTAATAAATCCCTACATCACCACCAGATGTGAGTCAAGGACATATTTTTATCATGAGGACTTTTCAGGGTTGTTCTGTGGCTTTCGGTTGGTAGGATTTATATGTTAAAAACTATGAGGCTGAATGAGGAGGGCTTGACTCTTTTTGAAGAAAAATTGCATTAATCTAATTTTCACTTAAATATGTTCTCCTCATAAATCCCCATAGTTTCAATTCAGATCCATAATCATGAAAAGTAATGGAAATTTTACACCATTCATCATTCAGCAAAAAAAATGTCAAACTTCTTAAACATGATTTCTTGAAAGCTCCAGATAGGCACAACTTTCTACCTCTATTAGAAGCTCCATAAAAGGCAAAAATTCACTTATCATGAATGCTTCGGAAAAGGAAAAACTTTAAATATAATGATTTTATTCTGTAGAAAACACATCTCTTCAGAATTTAATTTTCCACCCAAAGTTTCACAAAATGTGGTATCACAACACAAGACAGCTTCCCCCACACTTAAGTTCAACTATATTATGAAATTTCACTTCAAGAGTTGGTTGGATAGGGAAAATTGTATTGTAATGTGGCTAACCTAACAGGTTGTTCATGGATTCTAAGGGCTACAAGGATTAAATGTTCAAGGTAGGCCATTATAAAAAAGGATTCTTTGAAATAAGGGCTTTAATACCAAACAAATTCCTCAATCATTTAAACATAAGTACCTCAAACCCTCAAGTTTTGATAGGAATAAATCAAATTCTGGTTAAATCAAGCATGGTTTGGTTCTCTCAATAAGTGAGGTGAATGTGAATAATATGAAAAGAATGGTTCATAAGCCTCACAATAATGTGATTTCAAATATAAATATAGTGAGATGTGGCATGAGATTCAATATTCAGAGTACTTTTCATGAAATTACTAAAGATTTGAACTTGAAAAAAAGTTATTTTCAGCATTCATTTAAGCTCGATTTCATGGGATAAATTGTTTCACTTATTGATATGGATTTTAAAATGGTGATGAGAATCATTTTAGCTCAAAAGTTTCAAAAACACAGAGAAAATTGAAAAATAAATACACAAAATTTTAAAAACACACAATTTTTTTTTGTTTTTTTAAAAGAGGAAAAGAATTGAAATTAATAAACTAAAAGGTTCCCTCCCCCACACTTAAAATATTGCATTGTTCTCAATGTGAACCCATGAGATGATATATTCACATGAAATGTATAATTTTAAATAGGACAAAGAATAAAAAATTTAAAGGGTTAGGAACAACCTGATGTGCTCAAGTGTTTATGGGGTCATTCAGTGTGATAAAATCCACTACATCAGTAGGAAGTCCCTCAATGTATCTCTTAAAATGTTTCTCATTGACTGTAAAGATCCTTCCTGTATCCTCTTGTGTGATCTTTGTTGCACCATAAGGAAAAACATTAGTCACAACATAAGGACCTAACCACCTGAAACACAACTTACCAGGCATCATCTTTAGTCGTGAACTATAGAGAAGGACTTTCTCTCCAACATGAAAATCCATTTGTTGGATCATTTTGTCATGAGATACTTTGGATCTTTCCTTATAGAGCCTTGAGTTCTCATATGAAGATAATCGAATCTCTTCAAGCTCTTGAATTTTCAGCTTCCTTTGGATTCTATCTTGGGCCAAATCCATGTTGCATTTCTTTATAGCCCAATAATCCCAATGCTCAACTTCCACTTGGAGATGGAACGCTTTCCCAAAAACAATCCAAAATGGGGACATACCAATGGGGTTCTTGTATGCTGTATTATAATCCCACAATGCATCATCCAAGCTCTTGCTCTAATTTTTCCTATTTGGCTACACAGTTTTCTCCAAAAAAAAATTCAATTCCCTATTTGAAACCTCATCCTGGCCATTTGGTTGAGGTTGGTATGGTGTTGATGTTTTGTGTATCACCCCATAATTCTGAATAAGGGAAGAAAAATTCCGATTGTAGAAGTGTGTCCCTTGGCCATTGATTATGGCCTTCGGTACTCTAAACCTACAAAAAATCTGTGCTTTGACAAAGTCCACAACAACATGAGAATCATCATTACTGGTGGCCTTAGCCTCCACCCATTTACTCACATAATCAACAACAACCAAAATATATAAAAATCCAAATTAACTAGGAAAAGGAACCATAAAATCAATGCCACATACATAAAAAATATCACAGAATAGTATGGGTTGTTGGGGCATCTCATGTCTCCTAGAAATGTTCCCAATGTGTTGGCAATGAGAGCATGAATTACAAAAAACATGAGCATCATGGAATAAGCTAAGCCAATATAATACATAGTACACAACTTTTCTAGCTGTCCGTTTGGGTCCAAAGTTTCCACCACAAGCAAGTGTATGACAAAAATGTAAAACAGACTCCAACTCATGATCAGGAACACACCTAATAACTTGATCACTACACATGCGCCCGAGGTATGGATCATCCCAAACATAATAAAAAGACTCAATTTTTAATTTTTGGACTTGATGTTTCTTTAAATTTGTAGGGATTTTAGAGGAAACAAGGTAGTCAACTAAATATGCATACCAAGGATGCGTACGTGAGATGGAATAAAGATGATCATCGTGGAAAGTGTCCCGAAGTGGTACCTGGTCTAAGATGTCATCCTCTAGTGTGTGAGTAAGCCTACTCATGTAGTCTGTCACCAAGTTTTCTGAACCCTTCTTGTCCTTTATCTCAATATCAAATTCCTAAAGAAGGAGCATCCATCAGATCAGCCTGGGCTTTGCATCTGGCTTTTTCAAGAGGTACCTCAAAGCTGCATGGTCAGAAAAAACAACTACTTTAGAGCCCAATAAATGTGAACTGAATTTATCTAAAGAAAATATGACAACAAGAAACTCCTTTTCCGTGGTTTTGTAATTTGATTGGGCTGAATCCAATGTACTCAAAGCATAGGTGATCACATGTGAATATCCCTCCACCCTCTGAGATAAGACAACTCCAATTGCGAAGTTGGATGTGTCACACATAAGATCAAAAGGAAGCTCCCACCTTGGGGGATGTATGATAGGTGGAGTGTTAAGACATAATTTTATCTCATCAAAGGAATTACTACAAGAATCATAAAACACAAAATCAGAATCCTTTTGAAGTAATCGCGACATTGGAAGAGAAATCTTACTAAAATCTTTGATGGAGCACCGATAAAATCCTGCATTCCCTAGGAAAGATCTAACATCAAACACACATGAAGGATATGGTAAGGATGAAATAATTTCTATATTAGATATATCAACCTGTATCCCATGTTTTAACACTACATGCCCTAAGACAATGCCATGCTCTACCATGAAATGACACTTTTCAAAGTTTAGGACCAGATTCTTCTCAATACAATGATTCAACAACTTTCCCAAACTACTTAGACATTAATCAAATGGAGACCCATAAACTGTAAAATCATCTATGAATACCTCCATGAAGGTCTCAATAAAATCAGAAAAAATACTCACCATGCATCTCTAGAAGGTACCTGGACCATTGCAAAGTCCAAATGGCATCCTTCAGCAGGAAAACGTACCGAAAGGACAAGTGAATGTTGTCTTCTCCTGATCCTCCAGAGCAATAGGAACCTAAAAATATCCAGAAAATCCATCCAAGAATCAATAATGTGTTTTCCCAGCAAGTCTCAAGCATCTGATCAATAAATGGGAGGAGGAAATGGTCCTTACGAGTAGATTGATTTAGTTTCCTATAATCAATACACACATGCCAACTGTTTTGAACCCTCATTGGAACTAACACATCTTTCTCATTTTTAACAACAGTAACACCACTTTTCTTAGGCACAAAATGAATAGGACTCACCCACTAGGAATCTAAAATGTGATAGATTATACCTACCTCGATCAATTTTTCAACATCTTTTTTAACAACCTCTAAAAGTGTTGGATTGAGTCTCCTTTATGGCTGCCTAACCGGTTTAGCCCCATCCTCCAAAATAATACTATGCATGAAAATGGAGGGGATAATACCTGATATGTCAGCCAAGGTCCACCCAATTGACTTGGTGTTCTACCTCAAAATATTCAAAAGTTTTTCTTGATGTTCAAAAGGGATATTCTTAGCAATGATAACAGGTAATTTCTCACCACTTAACAAGTATGAGTATTTGAGATTTAGTGTAAATGGATTGACTTCTAGTGTAAGGGGGTGGTGTATGGATGAAGATATAGAAGGAACTGAAATATGTGCACAAATAGCATCAGTATCAGAATATAAATCATCAAAATCATAGAATAAAGAATCAAATCCATCAGCATAATCAACAACCATGTCATAATTAGAGTTGACATGATCAAAATCAGAATCAAAATCAGAATCAAAATCAAATATAAGAGAGTCTTTTTCATTAGAAATAGGTGTCTAAGTACTATTAGACATCATACTAGAACCAATACTCATAATTTCCATAAGCATAGGACAATAAAATTCCATGGGATTTTTATTTGGTGGTTCAAAATGGGAGATAAAAAATGCCGAATGATCCTCTGAGGGGTACTTCATGGAATCCATAACATTAAATATCACAACTTCATCTCCAAAATCCATGGAAAGTGTACCCTCATTGACATTTATGATAGTTTTTGTAGTTTTGAGGAAGGGTCTACCTAAGATAATGGGAGCATGAGAACTTACCTGATCATCCTCCATGTTAAGCACATATAAATCTTTTGGAAAGGTCATGTCTCTTACCCATACAAGTACATCCTCAAGGACTCCCGCTGGATATGCCGTAGCTCTATTCTCCAACTGAACCACTACTCTTGTCAGCTTCAGCTCACCAACCTGAAAAGAAGAGGATACAGAGTGAGGCATCACATTTATGGAAAAGTGAAACTCTCCTATGGTGCATGGGATGGTGAATGTTCCTGGATCCTTGAACTTTTTTGGCATTGCTAGAGTTGGTGTAATGAGTATTGACACATTCCTTCCAAGATTGATCCTTTCATTTCCCTTGAGGCCTCTTCGATTGGTACAAAGTTATTTTAAGAATTTCGCATACCTTGGAATTTGATTAATGGCTTCAAGTAAAGGAATTTTGATCTCCACACGCTTGAATGTTTCCAAAAACTCATTTTACATTGTTTCTTTAGCCATCTTCTTAGTTTGAACAACCCTATTTTGAAAAGGAAGGGGTTTAGGAGGAACATCATTAATCTTTTGCTTACCTTTATCTTTCTCCTTGGGTTGCTCATCATTTGATGTGGAATTGATCTTTTTTAGAGTTAAGGTGAATCTCGGTGGAATGGTTGGTGGAGAAGCATCAGTTGTTTGCTTCCCACTTCTCAATGTTATGGCACTGAAATTACCCTTTGTATTTGGAGTGGGTTGGGAAGGTAGATTTCTAGAATTATTACTTACAAGTTCATGGAGGTCGGTGGCAATCTGGCTTATTTGAGTCTTCAACTCCCTCAGCTCCGAACCTTGACTCTTCAGCTCATTCTGTTGATTAAGAACAATTTGTTTCAAAAGATCATCAGTATTAGAATCTACCTTTGGTGGGATATTCCATTGTTGTTGGATTTTTGATTTTTGGGCTTCAAATCTTCTTTGGGTTTGTTGGAATCCCTGCTGGTAAGGCAGAGGCTACTGGAAGTTTTGTTGAAAGGGTGGCCTTTGTTATTGTCCAGATCCATACCTCATGTCTGATTGATCCTTACACCCTTGGTTGTATGTTGGTGCAAAGGAATCAAGCTTCTTTTGGGGATATGGTTGTTGCTACTGATAAGGATGCCCAGGAAACACTGCTACACAATCTTCTGTTTCTTGTAGTTGGGGGAAACAGTCAGTTCGGTGGCTTGTATCAGTGAAAATTCCACAAAGCATTGAAGGAGGGGGTTGGGATGTCTTTTAAGACAAAGAAATCTGTCTCACCATAGTTTTCAATTCTTCCAACTTGGTATCAATCAAATGACTTTCAAGAGAAGATGGACTTACCTGATGTACTCCCATGACATGTGGTGTACCTCGATCACCAAATTGTTGGGAGTTTTGGGCCATTTTGTTGATCAAATCACATGAAACTACTGGTGTCTTTTCCACCAATGCTCCTCTAGACACATCATCCACCATGATTATCTCCATAGGTGTGAGTCCTTTATAGAATTACTAGATGAGTAGTTTCTCACTGATTTGGTGATGTGGGAAGATTGCACACAACTTCTTGAATCGCTCCCAGTACTCATACATTAACTCCCCTTGTGCTTGCTTGATCCTAGAGATCTCTTTATGAATGGAAGTGGTCCTTGATTCTGGAAAAAATCTCTGCAAGAAAAGTCGTTTTAAATTGTTCCAACAAGTTACATCTTCGGGTTGTAAATAATACATCCAATCTTTCGCAGCTCCATCAAGTGAGAATGAGAATGATATTAATTTGATTTGGTCTTTAGATACATTTCTTTGTTTCAAGTTTGAGAAAACCACATTAAATTCTTTAAGTTATTTATTGGGATCCTCACCTGAGAGGCCATGAAATTTTGGAAGAAGATGAATTAATCCAGATTTCAATTCAAAGCCTGATTCAAGATTTGGGTATGCAATACAATTTGGTTGATAGTTAATATCATATGTAGCCAATTATCAAATGGTTCTATTAAGTTAATTTCCATTATTGTCATCCATTGGTTCTTGTTTTATGATTGAATTTGAATTGCTTCCAATTTCAATGTTCTGAAAGTGGAGGAATTTTTCAACTGGTTGAATATTGAAACTTCCCATTGACTGAGAATGTCTGATTTGTGCCCTAAGGTGACGTTCAATATTAGGGTAAAGATCTAAGAGATATTTGGGATTAGTTCATGTCATAAATCAGTGAAATATGAAAAGGAAATAAAGAAAAGTGGACCATAATAAAAAGAAAAGAAGTTTGAGTTGGTCCGATAAAAATAAAATAAGAGAGTAAGAGAAAAAAAACTTGAGAAAGGGGAAAGAAGAAAGAAAGAGGAGAATAAAATATTTAAATGAAAAATAAAATAAATTCCTATAATTGGTTTAATAAATTACTTGTCTCCTCGAAAATGACACCAATTTTAAAGAGCACTATCATAGGCGCCCTCAAATGATTAGTGATTTTTGGGTTACTTAGGTGCACCAGAGTGGCTGACCAAGGTCGTCTCTCAAAGGAGGAAGTAAATTTAACAACTTATTAAAGGTATTTTGAAAATAAAATAAAAGGAATTAAGAAAACTACTTGAAAGTATGGGGGTTGTTTATCATTTATAAAACTATAAGAAGTTTGATGGAAGAAGATTTCATATTTTTTTTGTTTTTAATTTTGAAATGTAAGTTGATTAACAAAGCACAACGAGAAGATGTTTTTTTAGAAAACTATTTTTAGAAAGTGTAATCGATCTAAATCTACCTATTAAATAATTTATTAATCATTATCATTTAAATTAATATCCACTTAATTATTATCCCTTAATTTGTTAAATCCTGAACCCTACGAGAATTAACTTTACCATAAAGATGAAGTGAATTTAACTCTAGGCTAACTTCGGAACATGCAATCGCAGCACCCTGATTTGATTGATGTTCTAAGGCTGGATTATAGTCAGTTATAAATTAAGGCACATATCCTCTCTGGAAATTAGAATTAATTGAGTTTAGGGATTATATTTGAACACTAAAAATTGGTCCTGTGTGGTTTTGAATTGCCTATTAAGTTCACACTCTCACAATTCAGTCAATTCTCAACCTCGCATGATTTGTGTTTATTGTTCAATTGCTTGTTTAGTTTCATTTAAATTTAAAAATAAATTAATATATCATATTAAGTGAATTAAAGTATCTCATTTATTCAAAATAAATTAATGAATAAGGTAAGAGATAGATCTATTACTAAAAAGACTACTCTTCTATGGGTGGGTAATCATCGTAGAAGTGAATTGAATTTGCAACAGTTTATAATGTGTATAACCTAATCACGCTTCTACTCAAGAATTCTAGCCCAAAGATAAAGATTAATAGAAGAATAAATTTGAATAAAACATAATAAAATATAAGAAATAAAAGAATAACAATGAAGTTTAATACATAAATGAAAATATTACAACATGAAGAAGAGAAGGAGACTTCGATGAGGGGATCCTTACTTCAAGAGCAACCCCTCTTACAATGATTAGAGAATTTGGGTGAAACCAATTATTATCTGCCTCTAATCTCCTAATGCACGTCCCAATCCCTCCAAATGAGAAAAACACTAATTTATAGAGTGGAGGGGAGGCTAGGTTTAAAGAGGTTTCAAGTGTGAATGGGGAATCTCAGCCAAATATTTTAATACAACTTGCACCGCCCATTTGACCTCCAGAACGCGTGAAAAAGCTCTTCTTCCAGAAGGATTATTTGTGTGAAAATTAATCCTCTAGATCCTCTCAAAATATGGGCCTAATAAAAGAACAAATGAAGAATTTATGATCCAAATACAGAACCCATATCCATTCTGGCGAGTCCATCCCAACTTTGACTTCATGGCCCATTTTCACCAACCAAATGCACTCTTTAGCTCTGGTGTCCTGAATAAAAGTTGTAGAAAATTAATTGAGGAACACTGTTACAAAAATTTAAGTTCAATTAATTCATATAAAAATATTTATGTGCGAAATACTACAGTTCATTTTAAAAGGGTAAAACTGGAATTTTAATTAAATTTTCAAATGAATGATCTAATCCCAAATATTTCATAAATGAAAATATTTAGCACAATGTGAGGAAATTATGTCATTTATTATCAATAAAATATTCAACAAAATAGTTTTTTATCAGATCTACATGACTAACATTTTATATAAAGAAATCTTTCAAAACTTACATCAGATATATATTTTTTAACTATTACAATTGATGCAACATTATAGATTTCTCATGATATTAAATTTAATTTAATAATTACAAAAGTATATTATCTTCAATTATATTTTTTATTTTTTCCTTTTTAATGCAATTTGTTACAAATGGACTATTATTATACTCAATTTCAGAAAACTTCCACTGAAGATGACGAAATATTGAAAATTCAAGTATGCATCATACAAATGTGGTTCACAAAGTCATCAAAATTATCAGATGAAATAACTGTCATTGATTGGATCCTTACTGATGAAAATTTAAGTTACATATCATTTCATTTAATAAAAATTTAGAAATATAATTATCTTGGATAATGTATAGACAATACTAAGTATTATGTTTATATATGTTTTTTGACTACTTACTCATTTTATTATGTGTCTATATATTGTTACTATCTAATAATAGAAGAATATATATTATTGTTGTTGTTTATAGGTATGAAATTTATGCAAAGCAGTCAGTTTATACAAAAACATTAATAAATATGTAAATATCTTAATAAAAAATTAGTGTTTCCTTTTTTTTCAACGTTACTTGAATACTTTATATAATATATATTTGATTTATTTATACATGAACCATGATTCAAAGAACTATTCCCTATAAGTTATTTACAAAGATAGACAAAAGGATATACTTATTACAAAGGTAGACAATTGGATATAATGTTTTAAAAAATTTATCAACTGAAATTGCATTGTATATGAATTGAAATATAATATTTATAATAAAATTTCACTAATATTATCATAAAGAGTAATAAAATTGAAGACATTGATTTTTAATAAACTTGAAAGTTCCTTAAATTAAAAGTGTATTCATATACATGTACATAAATAGAAAACATTTTTAAATAAAAATTTCATTAAATTGGAAGTCATATAGAGTATGTATACTTGTAATTAATATAGGACTTGTACACCAAATGAAAATAAGGAAATAAAAGATATTTTCGTGAATATTTGATATGAAATTTACTAAAAATTTATTTATATAAAATATTTAGTGACTATAGAAAAATAAAATGGTTCTGTTTAATGGAAACTATGTTTAATATATTTTTTATAAAAAAAATGATAACATAATTGATAGTATAATACATGTGTATACCTTTTTCCCTAAATTTTATACTTGTAACACATAATTATAATATAAATACCTTTTTTATTAATTAGTAATAACAATAAATATATTATTACTCCATTGTTGTTGTTTTTCAACATTGTATGAATCTGTATGACACTATATATCAAATTTCTATTTACGTCAACCATGATTCCAATAAATATTCACTACAAGTTATTTACCACTATCCACACTATTAATTTTAACTTATCAATTCTACTAAAATTTACAGGAAACAAAAATTCATGCTACAATTTGTGGATGAAAACTTATAACAAAGTTCAAATCTATTCTTTATGAAGGACTATGTTATGTAATATAAAACCTCAAAATTAGTGAAAATAAAGTGAATTATTTAGCAATATGTCACAAGTACAAAATAATTTTTAACTAGAACACTCTTATAAGACCGTTTGATGCACAACTGCCTAATTTTGGATTCAATTTCATATTTTTGATGAAATAAATAAAAGAAGGTTCCTAATGAAATTTTGATAGGTAAATTTTATTTTACTTTTATCATCCTATAGCAGTTTATAGTTTTATTTTTTACTATTCACACTAATAATTAATGATGTTATTCTATATGTTATTGGAAAACTACATCATCATCAACCAATCCAATCATGGGGAAAAATAACAAGAGAATGCAACTTACTCTGATTGATGAAATATAATTTGAAATTCATTCTTCTAACATAAACCCATTAACACTTTATATTTTTAATTATATTACATTTCTAATTAAATTATACAATCAAATAACTATCAGTTTCACACCTTGGGATGAATTTGGTGAAAAACTTAATATACTTTTGAGGGATGAAACAGAACTAACTAACAATTTAGTCTTGCAACCTGTCCATTCCAGGCGACTCAACAACATGTTACTTGTATATTAAATAAATTTTAAATGTAATATTGATAAACAAAATATAATCCTTTATATTCACTAAATCCCATTTATGTTGGTTTAGATGCAATAATTTTTACTATAAGTATGAATGCAACAAATATTTTTCTCAATCTAGACATTCCTATTGCATATTATTTTAGAAACTAGTGATGATTTCCCTTACTCATCTCAAATTATAATATTTATTTTGTATATTGTCTCTATTTTTTAACTTACTACATGATAATGTCTTTACACTATGCTACTGATCATTCTAAATTTTCATACTTTACATCAACATAAACTGATAAAATATGTGCTCATATTTAGACTATTTATTTACCACTTTTTCTTTGTGAATATATCTATTTATGCTTCCAATTTCTGAAATTACTATTACTGTTGATTTTAAAAAATCACTAACTCACATTCATTACTCATTAATATGTTGAAAAAAACTAAAAAATCATGTGACAAAAAGAGCAATCCATCCTCCATATGTTCCATATCATATGGACTATTATTCAATCTCTTTGATAAGAAAAAAACTATATTAGAAACTATATCATGCATAGAGGACATTCATGAATTTCACTAGAGGTAGTAATATTTTTACTCTTATATCATCATAATTTCAATTTAAATGACCCATAAATTGATGATTAAATTCATAAATTATTGGTTGCAAAGTTCACAATGATTATTTCAATGAAAAAATTCAAAGCAACTAAATTGGTATTATGAATCATGCATTTATTATAAAAACAAGGTAAATTACTTGAATGGAAACAATTAGTGTCATAACTACAAGTACTTATTTACTATTCATTTCCTTATAGGTTATGACTTATGATGCAAACTCTTGGTAAAATATATCAAGTACTACAACAATGTCATTTTCACACCCAATGATATGTAATAATTTATTTCCTGTATGTTTAAATTCAATATCAAAAACACATTTACATAAATTCCCTTCACTATGTGTTTTTATTTATACAAGTACTTTCAATTCATTATAGTATTATTGGTTTAAACTATTTTTTAACCAATCTATGTATATTATTTAAAACAATATAAATATTTCATTCAATTTTTTCATAACATTTTGGCCCTCAACATTTTGAAAATATAAACATAGACACAAAACAAAATTAATTTATATAAATAAAGAAGGGAGATCTCTCATATCTTATTTTAAATTAAGTGCTTCAATGATCATTATTATAGATCAAGTATAATAAGATGACCATAAAAATAACCCTTTTAATAAAATACCCAATAAAATGAGAATATATTAGATCTAATCAACCCCATAAATAGGGAAATAAATCTAAATCCACACTACTACCACAACCCTTGGATTTGAATCACAAAAGAAAAACAAGGAGGAGGGGGTGAACTCACCATGGATCGCATATATTTTACCTCTAGAAACCAAGGAAAAAATCTATAATCTATGAATTATAAGAAATACCAAAATTAGATAGAGTCCCCAAAATGTTGAATTAATTAAGGAAATATTATAGTGTTCATATGATAACCAATTTTATAACTATTTTGGAAGAATACATCATCACAACATGAAAATCCTAAGTAAACCACTATATTAATGAAAAAATGTTGATTATATCAGTTATTCTTGTCACAATCAACCAAAAAAATCTAATAAAACCATAGGAAAACCACACTATAATAATGTCCTCATGGCATGATTACCTCGAAACTAGAATATCTCCTTGAACAGGCCTATGGGGTCTCATATCACGATGGAAATAGTTGTATCATGACCGAGAAAGAAATAAAAACAATAATAACATAGTAGAGAGGAACTTTTCACAACCAAATTATGACACATTGGTAATATATATGTGGATAAAATATAGAATCTCAACCTCAGGTCTCCATGGCATGTCATATTTGACCACGTAGTGAAGGCAATTTGAGAAAATACATTGAAACTCCCTAGGCCACCCTTGCTCCATTATGTATTAATGACTATTTAGGTATGAAACATTGAATATACTCAAACTGTTCTCCTTTTAAAGTATGTATACTATATTCATATATTCCACACTACTATATAATTAAAATATGGGCATATATTTTTACATGCATAATACAATTTTTTATAAAATTGAATTTTGTTATGAATTTCAATTATTTCAAATAAAACATGCCATATCATTATACAAATGATTTATTGATATAAATTAACCATTTTAAACTTTATGAAATTAACATATACTTACAATTAAGACTGATCACCTTTTATATTATGTATATTATATGAATATGCTCCATATTGCTTTTAAATTACAATATGAGTGCATGTTTACTAAGTGCATATTCCCCTCTATTGATAGTGTACATATACATGACAGTGAAGACTTCACTTAGGTCAAATTGGTCAAATTTTTTAGTTTTATGTTATTTTAGTGTGTGAAATTTCACTAAAATGTTACTTAAAATATTATTTATAGAGGTGTTTAGAATATGATTTTGATCAAGAAATATTTGATGTAGTAGATGAGGTCAACACTGATTTCACTAGATACAGTTCAACTTCAGAGAATTATAGAAAATAGTTCAAATGAAAAATTGAATAGATTGAACTACTGTCATTTTATATGTTCAAATATTTCCTTGAAATTTAATGGATTACTATTTAAAGATAAAATTATTTTTTTATATATTAAATATTATTTATTCTTATATTTATTTCTCTTCATATATTTAATCTCTTTATAGGTTTTATTAATTAATTCTAAGTTTTCATTAATTTACTTACTATCTTGTCTCGTGAAATTACATGGGTGGGGGTACTAGTTTGGGTTTAAAGGTGGGAGAATCATACACCCATAATAAAGTGTAGTGTAGCACACACAACCTAATCACAAAGGTATTGATGGTATATTTGATACTTGAGTTAATTTGTTTTAACCTAAGGGTATACAAATTATTTTGTAAATGATCATTTGATTTATCGTTATAGTCAAGTGGGATGATGATGGGATTGGTTAAGAAACATGATATATTATAAAAAGTAAAATTATAAATTTCATTGATGAGATCAATTATGAGACTAATTTCATTGTTCAAGAAACTAATTATCTCATCAAATCGAATATAGAATCACATGAGTAATCATTTGATGAGTTTATAAACATAATGTATCAAATTTCAAGGTGTAAGGATAAAAAAGCTATAAAAAAATTCGTAGTAAACATTGGTCATAGTGAAATAATTACTTAGTTAGCATGTGGATCTCTGACTAATCCTAAATATTCAGGTAGCTCATCACTATTTTGGATCCTTACCCTACATGCTCTCCTAGCAATCTGGGTTTCCCTCCTAGTATCTAAGTGAACCATATATTGTTTAGTCCATGTTGGTGGTTTTGTGATGTTGTGGGTTTTATTTATCTTTTTATGTACCTAGTTACCACTTTACCTAAAGTGGTATTTGAAAAAAAATAAAATCAAGAGGGATCACCAACTGTGGCATCTGGATCGCATTTATTAGGTAATCAAGTGATCATATAGGTTATTAGAATAATCATTAAAGTATCAATTGATATTATCTTTTATTATAAAAGGATGTTAAAAATAACCACTTCAAAAACATGTAGATCATCTAAGTAATCCATGTTGAAATACACGATAATTGATATTTTTACTTATTATTACTTAAGGGACCACAAATAATTGTACAAGTGATCTTTTATAATATTTTGAGAAAAATTAAAATTTCATTAACATCATCTAATTTTTTTCATATAATTCTATTTATATAACAACTCAACCCAGATATTAAAACAGTACTCGAATCGAACCACCAATATCCCAAGTGCATTACCCAATCACCAGAATAGTTTTAGGTAATCCATTTTTGTGAGACATGACTCTTGTGTTTTGGATCAAGTTCTAGGATGAAATCCCATGATTTAGTTCTTAACATTGGTATTATATTATGTTTGGATTATAATAGTTTTATTGAATTAGATTAGGTTGGTAGGCTGTCTTGATCATGTGAGGGTTGGAAGCATGAATGGTGCTTGTGGGGATTGGTTTATGTGAGAGGTAAACATTTAGGTTGCCTAGAATAATGATAAAGCATATAAATCGAGGTCCAATGAAATTAGACGCATTAATATACAAGAAAAGTTAGTGGTTGGTAAAAATAATTTTATATGATTGTTTGAGTTATTATGCTATATAAACCTTGATAGTAGGACTTTTAGAGTGGTAAAAGTAATGTAATGGATAGGAATTTGTTAAAAATTGGTTATATGTGAATTCAAGGATTGTTCTATCCAACTATTGGTCAATGGGATTCATATAATGGAGTGTTAAAAAATGGATGGATGAGAATCGATTCATTCTCTAATGAATTGGTCTTCCTAAAAGTTATGTACGATATTTCCAATTTTTAGCTAGAATTTGACATTTTTAAGTAACATATAGCCTAGAGTTATAAAGAAATAGTGGAAGGCCATATTGGGTGAAGTTCCACTCTCTCTCCTCTATGAGATGTTAATTCTAGTAAGAGTATGTTTTTGTAGGTGTTATAAATCCTTACAACTTTTATAACATGGTTGACCAGTAAAAAAGTATGTTACTGATTTTAAAATACCATTCATCTTCCTCATAGACTTTTATGGAGATGAACCCACAATGTATATTATTTAAAAAGGGTATTTATGATTTGTTATAGGTATATAAAGCACCCCTTGGTTTAATGCTACTCTAAGGTAATCAAGAGGGGTTTTTAGGAATGGTAGAGGCTTCTATACCACTTAATGTTATGGGAAGTAGTGTTTAAGACTATAACAAAAACTAAGGTAGGAATGGATTCTCTAACCTAGAGTGATGTGTTCTTGGATTTTTGTTGGAAACCCTAAGGGTTGTGCTGGATTTTTTGAAAATATATGAGATTGTTGGAAAATAAGTGATGCCTGGAGGACTATTGACAAATGGTGCTTGTTTATTGTTGTTATTGTTGGATTTTTTGAAAAAGTAAAATGATGATATGAATGAATTAGAAAAGAATAGTTAAACATGAAATAATATGTAGAGGAGTTTGAATAAAATAATTTTGGTGAAGGAAAACTTCACCATGACATACTATGTTGTGGTGATTCTAGTCAAGCCATGTTAAACTTGTAAATGGATGGAATGATATTGTATTGGGTATTTTAATTAGGGTTTTAATTTGGAAATTCACCTATAAGAAACAATGAATAGATCCATACCATAGTATTAGTAATGTTACATCTCACTTAAAGGTAACCTTGAAATCCTAGAAGTTATATAAAGTCCACTTGAAAATTTCAATACTCATGTAAAAGTATCTCTCATATCATGTATGGGTCATTTTATGTCAAAACAAACATTGGATTATCACCATGAAATAGTGGATTATTTTATTGAGTTGTAAGTTAAACCATGTAAGGTAAATTATGTTGCTTTATAGAGGTAACTCATACTGTATATGGGACATTTTTAGTCAAAATGGGCAATAAGGATACATCATGCCATAGTGCCCCCATGGTGGTTTTTTATAGCACATGTGAGAAATGAGAATCCTTATATGGGGTTTTTGGTGATCATAGTGTATTTGTGAAATGTGAGTCTTGGATTTATGAGGTTAAAGTAAAAATGGCCAGTGGAAATGATGTGGAGCATGTTGAAGGGTGATTTTCTTAGATATTCACTACAATATATCGTAATTTCAAGGTGCAATGCGTTTTAGAGGACATGGTGTTTAAAAACTAGAAGTTATGAATATTTTTTCTTATTTGGAACCCCTAAAACTATTTCTCAGTCATAGATCAAGAATAAATTACCCAAATGGAGTTCTAGGGTGATGATTTTCTGGAAGAAAATCAAATGGATGGATCTAAAGATAAATTAGCAGGAAGTTACATTAACATTTGGATTTAAAATTTAAAATTCCAGTGTAAATAATAATATAAAATAAGACCTATTACATGATACATTAGTTAGAGGGAATAGATCATACACTACATATCTAAATCTATAAAGGGGAGTAATTCCAGATGAGGGCCTAGAAAGAAGTAGGGGAAGGTTCAACAACCATCGAAGAATATTCCAACATGGAAGGAGGAGTAATAATCACTATTTTGTAGTGAATAAAATAATTATAGTACTATATTGTAAATAATAAGAAGGATATTCCATGATATATCATGGAAATAAGATGGAATTTTACATAGAGGAGTTTATAGCTTGCCTGTGAAGAGCAGCGAGTGGAGTTTGAAGTCACACATCCTATATTTGGTGCATCTATAACAAATAAAGTGATACTATTATTGGTTTGTGAGACACCTTGTAATACATTTTAGATAAGTGAGAAACATAAGGGAATTGTGAGGGAAGTGATCCTAGGGAGATAGTGTATCCACAATAAACCTTTATAAGGTATGTGATCCCAAGAAGGAGTGGCTTAATCTAAACCTTTAGTGATTTTGGTGCATAGACACATTTCCATGCATGCTCCTTGGATTATACCATAGTGGTGAACCAAGTAAAAATCCTTGTGTCTATGTGCATACTTGTTTATATTTCTAAAATACACATAGTGGTAAACAAAACCTAAAAGAATATTTGGTCAAGGGATAATCAAGCAAAGTGGTAATCAGATTAAAACTAAAAAGAAGTGAAAAACAACATAACCCTTCTTAGTAAGAGGTCAATATTAGAATTGGGAAGTGAGGGATAAGGGGAAAAGTGTTATCATTGGAATAAGTTCCATACCCAAATTCAACCCCCTCAAGGTATTTATCACCTAATCCCCTTGAGGGACCTACAATTTTCATCAAAGTGAGGTTTATCTTCTATTGGATTTATTTTATCTATAACTTGATCTAGAGATTTTTTAAAGGAGTGGAATCCATAGCGAAGATTACATCATTTGATGGAAATCATTTCAATAGTTAGGAGAAATAGTTCATTTCATACTTGTAAGAACAAGTTGTAATTCCATATGAAGTGTTATTAGATGCAATTGTTCTATTATGCCAGTATAGAAGTATATTTGAGAAAAATAAAAGGAATTTGGATATTAATGATTATGAAAAGAAAGAATTAAATGATTCTTTAAAATAATATGTGTTCAAGAATATTTCTTAATACAAGTTCTACAAATATATGTATATGGAATTAAATAAACTACATGGAAAATAAGAATGGAATGTTAGTCAAGAGGTGAAACCAATAAGTGAAAATTGTATTAGGGCTAAAGGACAAATGAAGAAGTAGAAGTCCAAAGGAACTTTGTATTATGGGACTTTTTTTGGAAAGAGTGTGATCCTTTTAAAGGAATCAAGAAACCTATAAAAGGAAGGTATAAACAAATCTAATTGTGAATCTTTTTAACTATTTAATGATGTTATAAGAATTAATGAAGAGGCTAATAGGACAAGTAAATATGGAACTACTGATAATGAGGAAGCTCCAAGGAGAGAAAAAATAGAGGTTTTCCACTTATTAGAAGAAATTGTCCAATCATTACATGAAGAAAACACCAAGTTGAAAGTGGAAAATGAGTATCGAGAGATTTATATTAAAGTGATGAATATTGATATTGATAAATTGAAATTTCTCAACAAGAGACTTTTTGTAGTAGCTATTTTTTTGAGGGAGAAGAATACCTCCCAACCTGGGGAGTTGAAAGTGATGTCTTCCAAGGTAAAAAAGCTTCAAGTTGATTCCAAGAAGAAGAATATAAACTCAAAATAGGTTCATAATTTAAATAAAAAGAAATATTAAATTCATACTTATTATAATTGGTGAAGGAAAAATAAAGGTTGTAACAAGATTAGGTTTGTCAAAAATATTCTATTTCTCAAATGAATTATATGATGAAAGAGTAAAGTGATATGTTAGACAAACTCTATCAAGAATGGGAGGATGATATTTCTAGTAAGAAGACACTCAGTGAAGAAATTAATGCTTATCCTGAATCAAATTGAAAGAATATCAAGAATTTAAATGAATTAGTTTCAACCAAGAAGAAAATAGAGCAACATAATTCCAAGGTTAATCTTATACTCAAGGATAATTTACATTTTTTATTTGAATATTATTTAGCAGGTGATAATAAAAAGGAGTTATTTTTTATCTAGTATAAGAATCATTAAATAATCATCATGTAAGAGAGACCATTTTCAATAGGAAAACTAGGCATTGGATATGATGGAACCTCTCCAACGCATGTGAAAAAGAGAAAAATGGACATTCCCATGAAAAGGTAAAATTATGAAGATACTAGAAATAGTTTTTAAAAAGTAGTTATAAGAGGTAATGACAACTAGATGAGTTCCAATAGAAGGTATGCAGGCAAGTGCTTCTATTATTGAATGTATAGACATATTTCAGGCCTTTTCTATTAAACATTAGAGCACATTACTTGATGTGAATCTAATATAATGTTTGGGAGACTAAGTAATCAAACACAACAAAAAAGGTATGCATTTTATTTCATAAATTTTTATCATACTAATCATGACTCAAGTATAAATTTTAGAATACATTAAATAAGTATTAATGGAATAACTCATCATGAATACAATGAAAAAATATTTTCTTTGAGAAATAGATTTCATTGTCTATATACAGAAGATTTATTTACTAAAAATGATGTGAAAAGGATATCCAAAACTATTTATAGATCTCAAACATCCTATAAATACATGAAAAGATCTTAAAATCATGATAATAATTCACATGTTTCTAAAATTGAAAAGGAACATGTGAAAGGGACATCTCAAGGAAAGGTTTATATTGAAAAATATGACAAAAATCACAAGGACAGGGATACGAGGAAGAATATCTAGAGAAGAAACCATCGAGTAGTAGTGAACGGTGACATACTTGTTTATAAGGCACCCAAATTTTATTTTGGATATGATAAAGAAAAAATGCTCAAAATTAGTTAAAAATAAATTAGATTCCATTAAATTTATTTTATATTTAAAGATGATCCAAATTTAAGGAAAAAAGGAAAATGGTGGTCTATAGTAACTCACCATCCTCCTCAACTTGAGTTAATATAAGGTACCCCTCTCCCCATATGATTTAAATGATTCTAACTTGTTTGAAGAGGTGTTTAATTAACGAGGAGATGTAATACATGGAGAATATGTTCTTACAAAAGCACATGTATATGAACCAAAGGAAGATCTAGTCTAAATATGAAGAAAGTTCAAACAAAAAAAGATGTTTAAAGTATTTTAGGTTTAGATTGGTATCTAGACTGAATATGCTTATTGTGGAGAATTTACAATGCTGAAAGATAAATGAAAAGGGCTTGAATAATGGAAGAAAAGGTCTCAAATCCTACCTAAAAAAATCAGTGGTATCTTGATAAATCTGGAATTTTATAATTGGTATCAAGATAAATTTTAATTTTTACCAGGCTATTAAATCAGTAATATTAGGATAAGTAGTAAGTGAAATCATAAAACTAAATGAAGATGACATTTTTGAATAATTTACATAGATGTTTCCCATGATTATCTATTTATGTTTTCTAATATTTTGTATCATTTTTTGGTTTTATGAGATACTAAAATATTCCATTAAGGTGTCTGTGTGTGTGTGTGTGGGGGGGGGGGTTATTCTCAACATGGTGTTTTCCCAAACATATGATGTATTATTGGTGTCAAGAGATGAAGACTCAGGGTAATTGATGTTGGATTTTCAATGGGTGCTATTCCATATATGTGAATGAAGAATACCATGAAGTTTTATTTTAAAATTATTATCAATTAATGATAAAAGTTTTATGCCTCATAGTTTTGTGTTTAAAGTTTTTTACACTAACAATTTTAGTGAGAATATGATTTTTTGAGAAAATGGAAAGGTAAATCTATTTTGGGTTTATTAGGATTAATGAGTGACATTTTTCCTACACTAAGCCCAAGCTCAACATGCTTAGAGTATTTATTAACAACCCAAATTCTAAGTGGGAGTCTCACTAATTGATTTTATTTGAGTTTGTTCAGCTGTCATGTAGGTTGGTTGAAAAGGAGTATTCTAGGATTGGATATCCCAACCAGAATTTTTTATCGATTGGGTTTGGTTGGTAAAAAGAGAATTTAGTTAAACTCTAAGTTATTGGAGCCAAAAAATGAAGGATTTATCCATATACACAAAGGGTAATTTGGATACTATGATGAAATCCTTTTATATCTATAAAGTTGGAGAGAAAAATCTAGTGAAAGGTCATTATTTCCAAAGGGGGAGTTCAAGCTAAAAGAAGCATGCATCTGGTTTAAGAAGGTGATTTATTCCTTTAGAAATCAAATGTTAAGGGGCATAAAATTTAAATTTGGATGAAGTTCACCCTTTTAATTTCATTTAAAAATTCGGAGAAATAATAGTTTATGTTGATATTATTATCAAAATTCAAATTGGGGGGTTTATAGTAACCCCAAAGGATTTGCATTGGATTTTTCAAAAATATATGAGATTGTTGTAAAAGAAGTGATTCTTGGAGGATTTTTGAAAAATGGAGCTTGATTATTTTTGTTTTTATTGGATTTTTTTGACAAAGGATAGTGATGATATGAATGGATTGGAAAAGAGTTGCACATGTAATCACCTGTAGAGGAGTTTGGATAAAAGAAAGTTGGTGAAGGAAACATTCACCATGACTTATAATACACTATGGTTCAAGCCATTTTGAACTTATAAATGTCTATAATGAAGTTTAATTGGGTGTTTTAATTCGTATTTTAATTTAATACATTCATAATAGTATTTATAATTGTATTTATACTACCAAATATTAATTTTATATCTGTATCCATATTTAATATTTAGTACTATACTATATATCTTTACTCCTATTTGTATATTGTCAAGATCTTTGTGTCCATCTTATATATTCATGGAAACATGATATTTAATCATATTGTTTCAATATTGTATAACATTACAATAAATTTACTACCGGTATATATATTATATGCATACCATATTCTATTTATATAAATAATAGAATATAGAACATCCATTTAACTTTTCCAAAGTTCATGTAACTATATGCATTTCATGTATTGTGTAAAGTATCCTCTTTAAATTTCAATTACATTCTACTCTTATAAATATTCATTTAAAAAAGTTATATTCTGCAATTCCACCTTCATATATATAGCTATATCAAAATATTTTCATTTTTACTTATACACAAGATTTATTTAACTTGCTACTTTATGCATATGTTTTCAGTTGGGAATACATACTTATGAGATGCTACTCAGGTTTTTTTTTCTTCATGGGAACCATTGTGATAATTAATTATATTTCTAGTAAGTATATATTTTTTATGGAGACTATGATTAACATCTCTTTTAAGCATGAATAGACTTACAAACGGTATTCCCACTATTACATGAAATATAATTGAATTTATAAACCTTTTACATAGTTTTTTTTGAAATAACCAACTAATTCACTCATAGTATACATCTATTTTTCATACATGTAATGAAGCTCTATTTTCATAGTATATTATAAGAAGTTTAATTTTTTATACTACCATATTTTCTTTCCTTATTGCATAGAATTTTTTTTAGAAATACATATTTCAGTCATATTTAACTAGCTATTGTGATAAAAAATTAAATCTCACACATCATCAAATACAAGAATATTAATTATTTTATATTAACAACATGATTCACTACCTTGAAATATCATTAAAAAATTATCCCCATATGCCTCTTCTAGATTAATCTACTACATTCATTAGAAAAAAATTTGTTACATCAGAATGGAATTATGATAAGGACATTCTTCAAGAATATTTTTCAATTATACATGGAAAACTTACCAATGAACATAAATTTGTGCTAAACATAGTTATTAATGCATTAAAAATTCCCAATAGTGGTGTTTTATTAATATATGGATATAGATACATGGGTAAAACTTTCTCAGAGAGAACAAGAATGTCCCAAATTCACTCAAAAGGACATACTGTACTTATTGTAACTTCAAGTGGTATAACATCCTTGATCCTTGATATTATGAGAAAAACATACTCTTGATTTTTTATTCCAATTACCATTACAAAAAATTCAACTTTTAACATACAACAAGGTAGTGAATTGGTTGAACTTTTATAGAGAACAAAATTATTTACTTGGGATGAGGCACCAATGGTTCAAAAATCTTACTTTGAAGCTTTGGATCATATGATAAGTGATATAATGTCAATAAATATCCCACATTATTTTGATATACCTTTTGGTGGTAAGACAATAGTTTTTGGTGGTGATATTTTGTAAATTTTTCTGGTTATGTATCATGGAAATAGAAGTGATATAGTATTTGAAAGTTTAAATTCCTCTTATATTTGGAATTTTTTTGTCTTCTTGAATTGATGGTGAAAACAATACTTATATCCTCCAAAAAATCTATATAATCATTCAAAATACAAGATTTTATAAGTTTTATTGTTTAAATAGCTTATGGTGTGCTTAGTAAAAAAAATATGACAAAGAAATTGACATTCCATGAGGTTTTCTACTTACTACATTTCAAAACCCTATTGATGATATTGTTCAAAGAATATACCCCTCCTTGTCTATGAAGTAAAATAATCTAGAAAACTTAAAGGAATGGTCTATATTATCACCCACATGTTTTCCAACAACTTAGTGATTACATGTTAACCTTAATTCATATATAATATAAGGTTTATCTTAGTTCTAATTTAGTTTGTAAAGAAATTTTACATAGAGACACATTTGAGAACATATTTACACTATAAATTCTAAATTAAATCAATATATTTGGTTTAACATGTCATAGATCAATCCTTAAAGTGGGGGTGCTGGTTATGTTACTGAGAAACATAGACCAATCTTATGAACTTTGTAATGGAACTCGGTTAATAGTCACAGTTTTGGGAGATCATGTAATCAGATCTCAAATTCTAATTGGGACTCATTATGGAAATAAGGATTTCATAATTAGGATTTGATATGAGTTATTTAGATTATATGTGTCCATTAAAGCTTCAAAGGAGGTAGTATTCTTTAACTATTTCATTTATGATGACTATTGACAAAAGTTAGGGACAATCACTATCTTCAATTGGCATAGACTTACAACAAACTATTTTTTATGGTTAGTTTTGTGTTGCAATATATTGAGTTACAAATAAGAGGGGTTTATAATTATTGATATGTGATAATTATAAAAACCCATTGAGGTGTATGACTAATTTTTTTACAAATAAATATTTAAAAACTTACATTAGGTATAATTTTTTAAAATATTACAATTGACACAACCATATAACTTTCTCATGACATTTATTTTATGTTACTCATTACAAAACTATATTATCTTTAATTATTGTTTTTTTCATTTTTAATGATTTTTATTACAAATAGATCATTATTATACTCATTTATAGAAAAATTCCATTAAAGACTATGAAACATTGAAAATTCAAGTACGCATCATATAGATGTGGTTCAAGAAGTCATCAAAATTATTAGATGAAATAACTATCATCGATTTCATCTATAAAAATGAAAATGTAAGTTACATATCATTATATTTAATTAAAATTTAGAAATAAAATTATCTTGGATAAAGTATAGATAGTATTAAGTATGATTTCTATATATGTTTTATTATTACATATTCATTTTAATACACATCTATGTATTATTACTGTAAGAATATCTATTATAATTATGTTTTATATGAATGAAATTAATGAAGAGTAGTTAGTATATACAATTTTTTTTAAATATGTTAATATCTTAATATGAAAATTGGTGTTTCATTTTTTCAAAATTAATTGAATATTTTATGGAAGTATATATATTATTTCTTTATATATTAACCATGATTCCAAGAACTACTCACTATAAGTTATTTAAAAAGGTAAATAAAAGGATATACTATTTACAAAGGTATCTAATTGGATATATTGTTTTATAAAATTTATTAACTAAAAGTGCATTGTATATGAATAGAAACATAGTATTTATAATAAAGTTTCACTAATCTTATCATACATAGTAATAAAATTAAAGAAATATATTTTTAACCAACCTAAAAGTTCTTTAAATTAAAAGTGTATTCATATACATGCACATAAAAAAATATTGGTTTAAATCAAAAGTTCATTAAATTGAAAGTTATACATAGTATGTATACTTGGAAATCATATAGTAAATGAACATAGAATGATAATAATGGAATATATATAAGATATGTTCATGAATATTTGATATGAAATTTACTAAAAGTGTATTTATAGGAAATATTTAGAGACTATGGAAAAAGAAAATGGTTCTGTTTAATGGTAATTATGTTTACTATATTTTTATACAAAAAATGCTAATAGAATTGATAGTATAATCTAAGTGTATACCATTTTGAATTAATTTCATACATATATCACATAATTATAATAAAAATACCTCTATTATTAATCATTAACAATAGTAGATATCTTATTACTCAATATGTTTCTTTTTTTTTCAACATTTCTTGAAGTCTATATAGAACTATATTTCAGATTTCTATTTACATAAACCATGATTCAAATAAATATTCACCAAAATTTATTTATCACTATCCACACTATTACTTTTAACCTATAAATTCTACTAAAACTTGTAGGAAACAAAAATTCAATCTATAATTAGTGGAAAATATCTTATAACAAAGTTCAAATCTATTTACAAGAAGAACTATGTTATGTAATAAAAAACTTATATATTAGTGAAAATAAAGGGAATTATTTAGCAATACAACACAAGTAAAAAATAATTTTTAACCAAAACACTCATATAAGACTGGATGATGCACAACTTCCCTATTTAAGATTCAATTTCATTCCTTTTGGTGATGTCAAACAAAAGAATGTTCTTGAGGAATTTTTCATAGGTAAATTTTCTCATACTTTTATCATCCTCTAATAGTTTATATTTTTTTATCTATCACACTTTAATAAATTAGAATGTTATACTAGATGTCATTAGAAATATACACTATCACCAGCCAATCCAAGCATGGAGAAAAAATAACATGAAAATATAACATACTCTGATTGATGATAGGTAATTTGAAATTAATTCTTTTAACATAAATCCCATAATAGTTTATATTTCTAATTATATTAAATTTTCAATTAAATTTTATAGAGGAATAACTATCAGTTTCACAATATGAGATGAATTTATTGAACAACTTACTAGAATTCTAAGATATGAAATAGAACCAACCAACATTTTAGTCCTGTAACTTGTTAATTCCAAGAAAATAAACAGTATGTTATTTATGTATTAATTAAATATTAAATGTCATGTTTATAAACAAAATATGACACTTTATATTCACTAAATCCCATTTATGTTGGTTCAGACACAATAATTGTTACTAAAAATATGAATTATACAAATCTTTTTCTCAATCTAGACATTCCTATTGTTCATTATTTTAGAAACAGGTGATGATTTTCCATACTCATATCAAATTATAATATTTATTTTTTATACTATCTCTATTTTTTAATATACTATATGATAATATATTACTACTATGTCACAGATCATTCTAAATTTTCATACTTTACATCAATATTAAATGATATAACATGTGTGCATATTTTGATTATTTATTTACCATATTTTATTTGTGACTATATCTATTTATGATTTGAATTTCTTAAATTACTATTATTTTTTCTTTTGAAAAATCTCTAACTTAGATTCATTGCTCATTAGTATGATTAAAACACCAGAAAAATCATGTGAAGGCATGAGCACACCATCCTATGTATTTTCCATATCATCTGGAACATTATTTCATTTCATTGATAAGAAGAAAACTGTATCAGAAATTAGATCTTGTACAAAGGTCAGTAATGAATTTTATTAGTGGTAGTAAATTTTTTACTCTTTTATCAACATTATTTAAGTTGAAACAAACCATACATTAATGATGCATTTATTTTATTATAGGTTATAAATTAAACAATTTTTTCTATAGTGAAAAAATTCAAATCATTTATAAATGGTATTATGAATCATGTATTTATTGTAAAAAGAAGACAGATTACTTGAATAGAAACATTTTGTGTCATAACTATAATGCATCACCTCTATTGACTTTTCTAAGGCAATTTTACTAAATTCATAGGCTTATATTCAATTTTATTGACATAATTAAGGTTTGAAAAAATTTCACTGTAATAAATTAATAATATTTTTGATAACCACCTTTTACCTTATAATCATAAATAACTTAGGCTATCATAGCAATTTACACACATCAAATTGCATATAACTTTAACAAATTTAAAATATTAGATTATTACTATATATAAAAATTCACATTATTGGCTCATAATAATATGTTATATAAGATAATGGCGCATTTAAAATATATCAATTTATGGAATTTTGATAGAAATTTCAAGTTTCTCTAACTTCAATCTATATTCTCCCAGATATAGAGTAAAATTACTAATTAGTGATAATTATGGATCTATATTGATTGCCCTATTCAAAAAACTAGTTATGAAAGTTATATCAAAAATAACTTTAGAGCTAAGAGATCTACTGATATAGGTAACTAACTATTATTCTTGTATATTTTTTATTTGGGTGTAAAAATTGTAATAAAAAAATTCTATAAAATATAGGAGAATGATGAGTTTGGATTTAATACTAAGCTACATGTATTCATATTTAAAACCATTATTGATAGTGTTAAAATCCCATAATTCAATATATGAAAGTGACACCAACCATTATAACATAATTCTTTCAAATTTGACTTTATAATAGATAATGATGAACAAATTTGAGATCTTGAGAACTCTATAAATGAACTCAAAACATACCCTTGGTACCTATTTCACATAACATATATAATTATTTATCAATCTATTTTATTTACTGTTCATTTTATTATAGATTTTTTCTTCTTATATAACCTCTCGATAGACTGTATCAAGTACTAAAATAATTCCATTTTCTCAGCCAATGATATATAATAATTTGTTTACCGTATATTTAACTTCTATATTAAAAACACATTTACATAAAATCCTCTCACTATGTGTTTCTTTTTTTTATAGTAAAATGGCCATAAACTAACACTTGTAAGAAAATCCCCAATGAAACTAGAGCATATAAATCCAATCTACCCCACAAAACAAGGGCAATAAATATAAATATACACTAATACCACAACCTTACTATCATATGAAGCATAGAAGAAATCCAAGAAGAAGGGGGATGAACTCACCATGGACCGCATATATTTTATATCTAGAAACCAAGGATTGAATCTAAAATCTAGGCATCATATGAACTACCAAAATTATACAAAGTCCCCCAATCATTGAATTAATTAAGAAAATATGATAGAGTTCAAATGAGAACTAATTTTATAACTTGGTTAGAAGAATACACTATCACAACCTAAAAAGCCTAAGTAACATTATAACAATTACAAACCACCATATTAAGAAAAAAACATATTGATTATCTCAATTATTCTGATCAAAATCAATAAAAAAATATAATAAAACCATAGGTGGACCACACTCAAATAGTGGACACAAGGAATGATGGCTTCCAAACTAGAATATATCCTTGAAAAGACCTCCCAAGTTTCATGCCTTGACGAATATAGTTGTATTATGACAATAAATGAAATAAAAATAATCAGAATATAGAAGAGAGGAACTAGTCACAACCAAAGTGTGATAGTGTAATAACATATAAGTGGATAAAATCTAGAATCAAAACCCCAGGCCTCCATGTCATGTCATCCCTAACCACACAGTGAAGAGAATTTGAGAAATCTCACCGAAACTCCCTAGGCCACCCTTTCTCCATGAACCAACCTCAATGATTTGTTTTTTAAATACTGGAAAATATATATACTGCTAATAGCCTCTTACATACCATGATCAAAACAATTCATTTTATAACCATTAAATTAGTAATTAAAGAAAAAATTATTTTAAATATTATGTATTTTGGGTTATAAATAAGATGTATGAGTATCACTTTTCCAAAAATAATCACTTTGAACCCCAAACACTAAAACACGCCCATACACACGATGATGCCTCATCAATACACCGCAATTCCAACACTAGCCAAACCTATAATATGTAACTTAAAGAAACCCATCATGACCTACCATATTATAAAATACCAATGTTTTCATTGAATGAATCATGGTGTGACACATAGGGCCATATCATGAACTAACTCTACCAACTAATATCTTAGTCCAATAGATCTAATCTACCTCCAATATCCTCTAGAAAATTTTGACACTAAAAATAAGAAATGTAAGACTGTATAGAAAATGGAATATTCAATTAAAGTAGGGGTTCATATGAAATATTTCATTATACAATTATTTTCATAATATCAGCATCCCTATCAGGGATTAAAAATCCATTTTTTGAATTTTGGGGTTGCATTTTCCCCAAAATGTAATTCAGATGTATTTACTTTGAAGCATCATTTTTTATGTGGATGAATTTCAATGAATTTTATTTAAATATATATAATAGACTATTTATATATGAAAGATTTCATATTTTATGTATATAAAATTTAAATAATTGACACTATAAATTCATGGGTGGGGCATGCATTTATTGTGTATAATTTTTTTTTAAAAATATATATAAAAGAATATTTCAAATGTAGGATACAAGCACCTTTAGGTATTAATGGTAATTTCAGTATGAAACATTGCATATAATAAAACTAATATCCTTTTAATGTATGGATAATGTATTCATATATTATACATTAATATACAGTTACAATATAAGTGTTTTTGGTTATATGAATAATACATTTTTTTTACATAGATGTATTTTTTATGAATTTAAACTATTTCAAATGAAATATTCCATTGGATTATAAAAATTATTTATGGATAAGAATTAAGAATTTCAAAATTTATGTAATTAAATTATGCTTATAATTCAACTAGTCACCTTTTTATATTATGTATATTGTATGAATATGTTTTATACTACCTTGAAATTACAATATGGGTGTATATTGACTAAGTGAATATACCCCCCATTCATAGTGTACATCTACATGATGGTGAATACTTCACTTAGGTAACATTGGTCAAATTTTTCAACATTATCTCATTTTAGTTTGTGAAATTTCACTGACATGTTACTTAATATATTACTTATAGAGATGTTTAGAACATTATTTTGACTAATAAAGATTTGATTTAGTTGATGAAGTCAATACCGATTTCACCAGATATAGTTCAACTTCAGAGGATCTTAGAAATTAGTTCAAAATCAAAATTGGATAAACCAAACTACTATCATTTTATACGTTTAAATGTTTCCTTAAAATGTAATGGATCAATATTTAAAGATCTGATTATGTTTTGTTTTATGCATTAAATGTTATTTACTCTTCCATTTTTTTCACTTCCTACATTTCATCTCTATATTGGTTTTATAAGTTAAATTTAAGTTTTCATTGGTTTACTCACTATCTTGTCCCATGTAATTGAATGGTTAGGGGTACTAGTTTGGGTTTAAAGGTGGGAGAGGCATGCATCTATAAGAAAGTGTAGTGTAACATACACAACCTAATCACAAAGGTATTTATGGTATACTTTATATTTGAGTTAATTTGTTTCAACCTAAGGGTACAAATATTATTTTTTAAATGATAATTTTCTTGATCGTTATAGTCAAGTGGGATGATGATGAGATTGGTTAAGAAATATGATATATTATAAAAATTAGATTTTAAATTTCATTTATAGGATCAAATATGTGACTAATTTCATTATTTAAGCAACTAAGTAGATCATCAAATTGAATATAGGATCACATGAGAAATCAGTTTGATGAGTTTTAAAACATAATGAAACAAATTTCAAGGTGGAAGGATAAAAAAAGATATAAAAAAATTTCATGATCAGCATTGGTCATCAAGAAATAATTACTTAATTGATGTATGGATCTTTGACCAAGTCAGGATATTTAGGTGGCTCATCACCGCTATGGATCCCCACCCCTGATACTCTCCTGGCCATCCAAGCAGCCCTCCTGGTATCTGAGTGTCCCATATTTTGTTTAGTATACATTAGTGGTTTTGTGATATTGTTGGTTTGATTTATATTTTTATATACCTGGTTACCACTTGACCTAAATTGTATTTTTAAAATAAAAAAAAATTGTTAGGGATCACCAACTAAGGTATCTAGATTGTATTTCTTAGGTAATCACAAGATCGCATAGGTGATAAGAACAATCATTTGTGTATCACTTGATGTGATCATATATTATCAAAGTATGTTAAAAACAACCACTTAAAAAACATTAATATCATATAATTAATCCATTTTGGAATACAAAAAACTTGAGATTATTATTTAGGATTACTTAGGAAATAAAAAATAATCATACAAGTGATTATTTATGATTTTGCGATTAAAATGAAAATTTCACTTAATATCATCTCAAACCCTTTTATGAAAAAAATTCTCTTTATATAACAACCTGAGCTAGATACTTGAACAATACCCAAACCAAACCACCACTAACTCAGGTGTATTACCTAGTCACCAGGATAGTTTTAGGTAATCCATTTTCACGAGGCATGTCTATTATGTTTTGGCTTGAATTTTAGGATGCGATCCACTAGTTTAGTTCTCAACATTGCTATTGTAATATGTTAGAGATATAATAATTTTGATGAGTTAGCTCAATTTTATATAATTCCTTGATCATGTGAGGTTTGGAATCATAAATGGTGCTTGAAAATATTGGTTTATGTGAGAGGAAGCTGTTTAGGTTTTTTGACATAATGATAAAATATATAAACTGATGGCTAATGTGATTAGAATTATTCTAATATAAGAATTTTTGGTGGTTGGTTAAAATATGTTTGCATTATTGTTGAAGTTATTGGGATATATGACCCTTTATAATAGTCCTTTTTAGTATGTTAAAAGTAATCTAGTGGATGAGCCTTTGTAATAACTTTTTTATATATAAATTCAGGGACTATTTTATCCAACTTTTGGGAAATGGGATTATGATCACGGAGTGTTAAAAAATGGATGGATGAGAATCAATTAATTCTCAAATGAATTGGTATTCCATGTATCTATGTGTGATCTTTCAAATTTTAATCTAGGATGTGATGTTTATAAATAACATATAGCCTAGAGTTAGAAAGAAACAATTGAAGGTTATATCAGGTGATTTTTCACTCTTTCTACTTAGTGAGATATTAAGTCTAGTAAAAGTATGTTCAGTAAAGTGTTGAAAATCATTAGAAATTTTATAACATGTTTGACTAGTAATTAAGTATGTTAATAATTTTCAATGACCATTTAGCTTACTCATATCCTTGTATGAAGATGAACCCACGATGCCTATTCTTTAAGATGGGGATTTATTATTTGTGGCATGTATATAAGTACTACTTGGTTTTAATAATTATCTAAGGTAATAAATAGATATTTTTTAGTGATTGTAGAGGCTTATCTATCTATTAATTCCATGGGAATCAATGTTTAAGGATATACTAAAAACTAGGATAGGAATGAATTCTATAACCTAGAGTGGTGTGTTATTGGATGTTTTTTGAAACCCCTAAGGGTTTTTGTTGGATTTTTAACAATATTTGAGATTATTGGAAAAGAAGTGATTCATTAAGGTTTGTTATCAATTTATCTTTCTTATTGTTATTAGTGTTGGATTTATTGACAAAGTATAGTGATGATATGCATATATTGGAAAATAAGAGTTTCACATGAAATCAATTGTGGAGGAGTTTGGATAAAAGAATGCTGGAAAGGGAAACCTTCACAACGACATATACTACACTATGATGATTCTAGTCAATATGTTTTAAACTTGTAAATGTATGGAATAAACTTTAAATGGGTATTTTTATTAGTAGTTTAACTTGGAAATTCCCTTGTGAGAAATGATAAATAGGTACACATCGTAGAAGTAGTCATGTATCATCTCACATAAAAGTAAACTTAAAATCCAAGAATCTATGTAAAGGACACTTAAAAATTTCAATGCTCACATAAAGATATCTCTCATGTTATGTAAGGTTCATTTGAAGTCAAAACGATCAGTGGTTTTTCACCATGCCATAGTGTATGAGGTTCTTAAGTTGGAAGTTGACCTATGTAAAGGTAATGTATGTTTCTATGTATAGGTAACTCATTCTACATAAAAGTTATCTATAGTCAAAATGGGTAGTAGTGATACATCATGTTATATCACCCCCATGGTTATTTTTAGAGCACATGTGAGAAAAAAAAACCATTCTATAGTTTTTTTAGTGATTGTAGTGGATTTGTGCAATGTGAGTCTTGGATTTCAGAGGTGGAAGAAAAAATATCCAGTGGACATGGTGTTGAGCTTGTCAAAGGATGTTTTTCTTAGAGATTCACTACACTATGTTGTAATGTTAAGTATCAGGAATTTTTGGAGGTTATGGTGTTTGAAAACTGAACGTCATAAATAGTTTTACTTATTTTTCACCCATAAAACTATTTTCAAGTTATGTATTTAGCATAAATGACTCAAATGGAGTTCTAGGGAGATTATTTTCTTAAATAAAATCAAATGGATGGATCAGAATAAAAAATATTTAGAATTTACATTGATATTTTAATTTCAATTCTAAAATTCAAATGAAACTCATAATATAAAATAAGAACCATTGTGTGAGATATTATCTTGAGAGAAGAGATATTACACTATATATCTAAATATATAAAGGTGAGGAATTCTAGATGAGGGGTTGGAAACAAGTAGGAGAAGGTTTGGAACCCATTGAAAAATATTCCAAAGTAGAATGAGGGGGAATATTCAATGTTGTATAGTTAATAAAATAATTTTAACACTATCATGGAAAGAATAAGAAGGATACTCCATGATATATCATGTAAAGAAGATGATGTTATACATAGAGGAGTTCACAGGCTTCATATGAGGAGAAATGAGTGGAGTTTAAAGGAACCCATCCTATATTTGGTGCATACACAACAAACAAGGTGATATTGTTCTTGGCATGTGAGCCACCATTTAATAATTTTTAGAGGAGTGATAAAAATAAGAGAATTGTGAGGGACATGACCCTAGAGAGATAGTGTATGTACCCCAATCCTTTGTAAGGGTAGTGATCCCAGGAAGGATTGGCCGAGTCTAAACCTTTAGTGATTTTTGTGCATATACACATTACCATGCAAGATCCTTGGATTATCCCATAGTTGTGATCTAAGTAAAAATTCTCATGTTTGTGTCCATGTTTTTTTTATATTTCTACAAGAAATACAATGGGCTATAAATACTTAAATAATATTTTTTCAAGGGCTGATTAAGTAAAGTGGTAATCTTATTAATACTAAAAAGAAGTCCAAAATAGTTTGACCCTTGTTGGATAGAGTTCAAGATTAGAATTAGGTAGTGATAGTTAAGGTAAAAAGTGTTATCATTGGAATAAGTTTCATACCCTGATTCAAACCCTCATGGTATTTATCACCTAATCCCCTTGAGGAACCTATAGTTGGCATTAGACTAAGGTTTATCTTATATTGGATTTTTTATCTGACTTGATCTGAAGTTTTTTTGAAAGTAATGGAATCCATAGTGAATATTAATTTATTTGATGGAAATAATTTCAATAGTTGGAAGAAAGAGTTCATTTAAAACTTGGAAGAGAAAGTTGTAATTTCGCATGAAGTGTTGTTAGATGGAATTTTTCTATTAATCTAGTGTATAGTTATCTTTGAGACAAATCAATTAAATTTAGATATTGATGACTATGTGGAGAAGGAATTAAAGGATGATTTAAAATAATATTTGTTCTAGATGATTACTCACTGTAGGTTCTCTAAAGATACGTGTATGAAATTAGTGAAACAACATGGTAAAGGGGAATGGAATACTTTCCAAGAGGTAAAACAAGTAAATGAAAACTATCTTATGACTAAAGGAAAAAATAATAAGTGGAATTATGAAGGAATTTTATATTATGGAACTATATTTTTAATGAGAAAGATCCTATTAAAGTAATAAAGTAGCTTACAAAAGGAAGGTATGAACAAATCTGATTCTGAATCTATTTATCGATTTTATGATACTATGAGAATGAATAAAGTGGATGAAAGGACAAGTAAATATGGAACTACTGATGATGTGGATGCTATAAGAAGACTAAAAGGGGTGTTTGTCCACTTATAAGAAGAAATAGAATGATGATTACAAGAAGTAAAAACCAATTTGAAAGAAAAAAATGAATCTCAAGAGATTCAGTTTAAGGTGATAAGTATTGAGGTTGATAAATTGAAATGCCTCAATAAGATAATTTTTAAAGAAGCTATTATTTTGAGGTAAAAGAATGCCTCCCAAGCTAGGGAGTTGGTAGATGTGTATTCCAAGGTATATAAGCTTCAATTTGATAATAAGAAGAATAATATAAACTCAAAAGAGGTTCAAGATTTAAATACAAAGAAATATGAATGTACCACACACCTATTAGAATTTGTGGAGGAAATAAAAAGGTTGCAACAATATAAAGTTTGTTTTAAAGACTCTATTACTAAAATGAATTCTAAAATTAAATATCAAAGTTATATGTTTGAAAAAATCTATCAATAATTAGTGGATGATATGTCTAGTAGGAAGAAACTCAATAAATAACTTAATGCTCATCCTAAATCAAAGAGGAAGAATATACTGATCACATTATAAATTATTTTTATTATAATCTATGCAGTATATAAAGAACCCTAGGTTATCTCTTAATAGAGCCTTAGATCATTAATTTTAAAAGTGCGTTTTAATTATACAAAATGATAAGTACTTTTCATTAAATGGGGGTTTGGGGGATCAATAATGAAGAATGGATGAAATAAAAATAAATGGAAATGATAATTTAATGAGATGATTGATTGTGATCAACCTAGGGAAATCTCATGATGCTCATCCTTCATCATTTCAAGATACAAGGTTTTGTTATTTTAATCCCTAGTTTGTAACACCTAGAAATATAATGTTACTATGTTTATACTAGGAAACCTACTATGGTTAGGTTGTAAACACAAAATAAAATAATCTTGGGATTTACATCATGCACCTCCCTAGGTGATAAACATAATTGGAGGTCTGAAGCATGATTTATGGCCCAATTACTATAGGTATACCCAATTTTACTCACCCAGAATTTCTTCACTTTATGGGATTCTTTTTGGACTCTTGTGATTAGATACATAATTTGGTCCAGTTGGATGAATTTAATCCCCATTATTATAGAATCCTAAAAAAATGAATTTTCACATTTCTATGAGTGTATATAATGTTATGATAAAAATAATGAACTCCTATAAAATTGGGCCATTGTGAAATTATATATTTTTAAGCATGTTTTCAACACATTAATTCAAAATATACATTGAGTAAAAAAGGATTTAATAATGAGATACTAAAACCCATAAACAATGAAATACACAAGTATAAGGGTGATAATATATGATACATCACTATGTGATCACACCCCCACACTTAAACCTTCATACTCTTGGGAAAGTCTTATATCTTGATGAAGTCCCAAACCTAAATCAAAGGTGATAAAACTTCCAAAATTATTTTGAAATGAAATCCATAATGTATCATGTATGAAATCAATTTTCTTTTCTTTCATATCCTCTTATATTCAATTTTTTTCAACTTCATTTGTTCACCCATACAACTTGTCTCACCCTACCTCACTTAGAAAATTTCCCTCTTCACTCTAGGAACATATGAAAGAGAAGTTATGCTCATTTCCTAGAGTTCATGTGACCATACCATATTCATGATGACATTATTAGTTCTCTACTAGAATAAACTAGTGTGATACTCAAGAGGAATTCCAGTAGTTTATTCTAAGGTTTAAGGGTTGGTAGGATTTTATGTTTAAAATTATGA
Source organism: Viscum album (assembly GCA_963277665.1). Taxonomy (NCBI): domain Eukaryota; kingdom Viridiplantae; phylum Streptophyta; class Magnoliopsida; order Santalales; family Viscaceae; genus Viscum; species Viscum album. The sequence goes on from OY728125.1 coordinate 779,131,157, forward strand.
GGTAGAATAGAAGTGTTTAATATATTAAGTAAAAATCACGTAAAAATTTATAAAGTGTTCATAATGAATGTACTCACTCAACACCTCACATAGTGTATTATTTCCAACTCACTCTCCCCACTATTTCTTTTGTGTGGGTTATAGCTAAGAAGTGAATAATAATGAGTAAACATCATCTTTTCTCCATTTATTTATTTTATTTATTTTTTTCAATGTAAAAAACTGTTGTTTTTTATATACATTTTCTTTGGATATAAAGATGGAAACATGTGTACAAAAATGATATAATATGGATTGTAAATCCATTATCTAAAAAAAAATGTAGGCACCCTTTCACTTAATCCATACCAATGAATCTTTCCCAAGAATTCCCTTATAAACACCCTCTCCTCCATACTTGTTGAAAATGAAACAATAATGTACACAAGAGATGGGTAGTTAGAGATAAATTATCTTATAAGGTGGATACTTACTAGGAATTTCATGGTCTCTAAAACTTAATAAGGTTCAAATGTCAAGGTGGGACAAAATAATAGTTACTTGTACAAATATATTTTCAATTGAATGATTTACTCCATCATGGGTGTAGCATACTAGAATATTATAGCTTTAAATAGAATCAAGTAAAGTTTTAGTTTCTCTACATGACACAAGAATCTCAATAATGTGATTAAAAGGAAGAATATACAATAAATAGATTATAATTTCTCTTAGGCAAGGGATTTAAAATATTGTTCAGTGCTAATGCGGCATGGGTTTTAAAAATCCATTAAACTTCTTTGAATGATTTAAAAATAAAAATTCTAGAAAAATATTCCTTATTAACATTAATTTGAAATCATTTTTCCAAAATCAAAGTAATTTTTCACATAATCAACTCAAGAATGAAAAATTATTTCAGATATTCTCTTTAAGATCAAAGTTTATATAAAAAAACAAAGAAAAATAAAGAAAAAATAGAAACACAATGATTTTTATTGTTTATTTTTTATTGTTTTTAATTTAAATCTAATATATTCTATGTCACCCTCCCCCACACCTAAAAATTACATTATCCTCAATGAAAGTAGTTTAAATAAATATAAATGTAAATAAAGGTAGAGAGAAGGTAAAACTTGATAAGTAGTGTCATATATGGAATCAATTAGCTGGATTTACTCCAATGTATTCTTTAACAAATACTTATAGAAGTGTTTAAGTTCCTAACCATTGATAGTTAATATCTATCCACTCTTCTCACGAAAATCATATATTTCATCGAAAAGAACATTAGTAATAGTATAAAGACCAAGATATCAGGATCTAATCTTAACTTTATGGAGATTTAACCTAGAATTGTACATTAGGACCTTATCACCAAAATAAAACTTCTGCTTATGAATCATCTGGTCATGTATAGACTTTGTCTTATCTATATAGATTTGAGAGTTATCATATTCATCATGCCAAATTTCTTCCAACTCTTGAATATGAAACTTTCTATGCTCACCTACATCTGAGATATTTATATCACACTGTTTAATATCCCAATATGCATTATTATATACCGTATTGTGAGGTAAAAATCCTTTACAAACATAATCCTATATGGTGAAATCCCGATTAGGGTTTTAAAAGCTGTATGACATTCCCAAAGTGCATCATCCAAGTGTCAAATATAATCTTTCCTATTGGGTTGTACCATTTCTCCAATATTCTCTTAACTTATAAATTTGAAATTTATGCTCATATATTAGTTTTGGGGTGATATGTAGTGGAGACTTTATGAACAACCCCATACTTAAGGAGTAATTTTTTTCATGTTTTGATAACAAAAATGTGAACCCTAACCACTAATGATGAATCTTAGTAATTCACCTCTGTTAAAAATCATATATATCACAAAATCAATAATAACTTGAGAGTAATCAGTCCTATTATCCTTTTATTCCACCCATTAGATACATAGTGTAAGATCCCATCTTTTCCCAACTCTTTTATTCTTTAATGTTTGTGTAAAATATTTTTAACTAATCATTTTTATCATGGGTTGAACCTTGGTTTCCTCAGGGTGGAGAAAAAGGGGAATTGTACTAAAATTATAAATTATAGAGGATTATACATCAGGGAGCATAATTATATTCCATAGTGTGGTTCACTATGGAATGGAGCTTGAGGCTGTGGTGTGGGGTCTTGGAAGAGGATTTTCAAGACTACTTCCAATTATAGCATAACTGTGCTATGGGGTATCACTATAGCATAAACACTACCTTGGTCATTGAGTGCTATGGCATGGATATTGTGGCTATAGAATAAGGGTCTCGAGATTGTATTTGTCCAGTTCTTCCAAATTTGGTACCCTTGTAGCGTGGAGGTTGGCTATGAAACAACTTAGACATTAGAAATGGCATGGTTACAGTGTGGTATCCTTGGTTGTGGTGCGACTTATCCCCATGTAAAGAGGATCTATTCCATGTACCTTAATATGGATTTCAAATATAGTTTGACCAAGGGGGTCTATGGTGTGTTCCCTTAGGATACACAATAACATTCCCTATGCCATGAGGCCTGTAGTATGGTCTATGAGGCCACATCATGGTCCTATTTTTAATATCCTATCTATAAATATCCCTGATCCCATATGAACGAAGTTGGATATGATCTTTCCTCTCATTTACTAGGAACTATGGAGAGTTTTTCTAAGGTTTTTGTACCTCCACTTCATTGTATTCAACCCCCACCTTCTTGGGATTAATCCATGGTGATCCAAGCCTAAGAGTTTGAAGGTAAGCCTTTCGTTTCTTCTTCTTCTTCTCATTAATCAAATTCCTCTTAGAGAACCCTTGATGATGAATTTCATTATCATCAATGCATGGAATGGATAAGAAACCAAACACCATCTCATAAATTGGGAATATTTCAGTGTCTTATCTATCTTTGAGGTGGGTGTTATAGAGCTTATCCCAATTTGTCTATTTCAATTTATTTTAGTATGTGTAATATGTGAGATCATGTTGGAACACCATGTGAACGACATAAATAATTGATTTAATATATCTTTTATACATGTGTAGACCTCCCATTGGATTACATTAGGTCATTTAGTGTTAATACTAAGACATGAGTCCACCCAATAGGTTTTCCAACCATTGACCTTGCTTGAGACATGGTTAGATTGAACATTACACCCCATGAAAAATTTAATTTATTTGATTATTGTATTAACATGATGAATTGGAATAAATTGTGATATTGGTGTGATTAATTAATATGGGATCACATAGAATAAAAATTGGTTAATTAGTATGCTAAGGAATTGGGGGTTTACATTAAAAATGGTAAATTGATGAATTGACTATAATGGCTTGTGATGGAATGTGTTGTAATTTGTGTTGGATATGCTATAATAATTATAGGTATTGGAATGAACATTCTATAACGATTATAGGTCTTTTCCTAGACATTCTATAATGTTTATTGAGTTTTTCCCAGACACACTGTAATTCTTATAGGGCTTGTCCCAAAAACATTGTAATGATTATAGGGTTTGGACCAAATATGTTGTAATGTTTTTATGGAGAGGCTTAGACATGCTGTAATGATTATAGGGATGTTCCTAGTTCTCCTATAACAATTTATGGTCTATAACCTAATAGGGTTATATAAATTTTTGGAATAGTTCTACGACATTCTCAGATATATTTTTTTCTTGTTGCCAAAGTAGGTTGGGGCTGACCACGAGTGTCAACCTAAAGCTCAAGGGTTAGTGGATTTATTTCATATGCAGCATTAATAAATTAAATTAATACCCTCTTTATTTCTTTATTGCATGCACTACATATCTCAGACTAGATTTTCTTAGACATGGTGATTTCAACCTACTGAGTTATACTCACACCCTGGATGAGCCACTGATTGGTACCCGGACAAATTTCATGGATGAAAGTATGGATAAAAGTAAGGTACCATGTTGTTGATTGTTTCTTGCTTGATGAGTTGGATCTTGGAGATGGTACCGACATGGGGTTTGGGACTGGGATCTTAGAGTTTTTATCTAGGTATTCTTAGTATTTTATTTGTTTGAAATTTATCATGTCATTTAGTTATATTTATCCTATCATTACATGGTTATATTATTATTGAGTTGTTCTTTATTCATCCAGGATGCATGGTTGTTGATTATATTATTCCTACTATTTATTCTACCCTATTATTATTTTCCATTATATTTTGACTCTATTCTAGAGGGTATATTCTCCCCACTATATTCCTTATACCTTCACTACTAGTCAGTAGACTCTGTCTTATGAGGAGGATGCCCGATGTCACATATCCAACCTCAGTTCGGTCACGTGAGGGATTATGAGGCTGAGGAATGTTACAAAGTGGCATTAGAGAATCATTTTTTATCTTAAATTTCTTAACTATTTGGGAAAGATATAAATGAGACTAGGATGTTTCAGGACTTGGTAATGAGCTTGTGCATGAGAGTAGCTAACCCATGTATGGGGGGAAATCCGAGTTCATGGGGATGTGATTGTTGTTTATGTTATTCTCTTGTTACATTTTTGATGTTATTTCACCTTGGGTGATTCACTTATCATGTGATGTTATTATTTATTAATATTTTTATTTTTGGACCACTATGGAAAGAGATGAGTCTTCATACATCATGATAAGAACATAGGTATATATATATGACATGCACTGTTCATGATAGGGATACATTTACTGTTTGTGACATGCTTTCCCATATAAACTATAAAATGAAATCCCTATTTATATCTGATAAAAAAAATGGAGTAAAATTGTTATGTTATGACATCCAAGCACCGATAAGCCACGAGTTAGTGGTCCTTTGTTGTATCACATGTTGAGGTTGGTATTATTTTTCATGAGTTCTATGGAGTTTGTTGGTATTGTAGAGAAAATACCTCCATGTTATCCTCGAGTTGAGCTTTAGGAGAGTGGTAATTAGTACAAACCAAATGCATTTAAGCTATAAAAAACTATGGTTTGAGAGAATTTAATTAAATATTAGCATCAAAACATCTTCTCGAGAGTCATGAAATCCTTGGAGAAAGATACTATTCTCACCACACCTACAATGTTTGAAATGATGAGAGAGTTCCAACTAAAGTATCAACCTATGTTCATAGGGGAGGGAGTCCCCCAGGAAACTAAGTTCTATATTGAGTTAGTCTAAAAAATCTTCAAGTACCTCAAGACACCCATAAATAGGATGGGGAAGCTTGTTGCTTATATGAATTGAGGACCAACCAAGTATTAGTGGGACATCATGAAGTAAGATGGGTAGAAACATGAGTTATCTTGGAAGGTTTTTGAGGAAAAGTTTCTGATCCACTTATATCTAGATACTTTGATGGAGGAGAAGGATTTTGAGTTCATGAACTTGACATAGGAGGGAATTTTAGTGATGGACTATACTGGACAATTCATAAACCTAAAGTATTTTTTTCCATCATTGGTAGCTGATGTGGTCACCAAGGTAAGGAATTTCCAAGATAGGCTTCGCTATGAGACCAGGTCATAAGTGAACATATTTAGTTTGATAATATTTGAGGATATGATGAATTAGGCTCTCATAATAGAAGGGAATCCAAGAGAGGCCCCAAGTATTATCCAGACAGTTTCAAGAGGGAAATCTAGGAGCTCTTTGTCTGGAAGCATAAAGTGCCAGTATGATAGTTACCATTACGGCAGTAGTGGGAAAAGAATCCAGGGAAGTGGGCAGTAATCTCAGAACTATAGCCTATTGTAGTGATTTTAGTGTGGAAAGGTTGTCTATAAGTGCCCTAAATTACCTTAACCCACCGTAGAGTGCCTTTATTGTGGTAGGATGGGTCATCTTAAAAGGTTTTGTAGGACCCCACAATAGTATAATAGTGGTAGGGGATCAATACAGACACCTAATATAGGTAGGGACTCAGCTACTCCACAAAAAAATGGTAGATGGGGTTCGACCAGGTGGTTAGGTCGAGGTAGGGGATGTGGTATCCCAATGTAGAAGTGATAGTACCATTCATAGGGAATAATATAGGAAATTCAGACTAAAACCCAGGGCATAGGGGTAAGTCAGTTGCATGTTATATAGTCTACTCAGGTTATCTTGGATATAGAACCTTCTATTGTTAGAGGTATGATTCTTGAATCATCCACCCTTGTTTTAATTTTTTGATACAAGAGTATTACATTATTTTTTTATCTGTTCATCTTGAAAATGGTATAGGCTTAGTTTTGGAGTGCATAGATGGAATTATGACCATTAACACACTGTTGGAAGTGAAGTTAGAGAATATTAAGCATTGCAATGAGTTACCTCTTAAAATTGTGGCTACCAAATCGATTGGTACCTCTTTATTCTAGAAATGATAGGCTTTAATTTGATTCTTGGTATGGAATATCTAGTTATATACCAAGCTCTTATCAACTATTATTAGAGGAGAGTTACTTTCCCATCTCTAAAAGTTGGAAGCTACATCCATCAAGGAGAGTGGGATCTTCAGGATTGTCATGAAATACCAATCCAGTGTAGATTATATTGTCTCATGGATCATATAGAAAACCTTTCTCTAGATGATGTTAGAGAACATAAAGATACTTTTCCTCCAGTGGTATACTGATTTCATGATGTATTTCCTAAGGAGTTATATGGATTACCATATGTGTAAAAAATTTATTCCATGATCGAGTTAGTGATGAGAGATAAACTGGTTTCCATTATACCTTATAAAATAGAACCGGTAGAGCTTCATGAGTTAAAAGTTCAGTTAGAAGACCTAGAATCCAAAGGATTCATACTGACTAGTACTTCACCACAGGATTCTCCCATGTTTTTATCCAATAAGGATGATGGTACCTTGCACTTATGTGTGGATTATCAGAGGCTAAACTAGATGATGGTCAAGAATCAGTATCACTTTCCACACATTAATGATCTGTTTGATTAGATGAGGGGTTCCAAGATCTTCTCCAATATTGACTTGAGTTTGAGGTACCATCAATTGAGAGTGAGACTATATAAAATACCTTAGACTTCTTTTACGATAATGTATGGATTGTATGAGTTTGTGGTGATGTCATTTGATTTGAAAAACACACTAGCAGTATTCATGGCCTTAATGAATCAAATATTCTATATATTCTTGGATACTTTTGTGGTCATTTTTTTTCAATTATATCTTAGTGTACTCCCAATCAAAATATGATCATTCCCAACATCTTTTCATCATCCTAAGTACACTGGGAGGGCATTTAATTTCTGTCAAGCTATCAAAATGAAACTTCTAGATAGACTGAGTGCACTTATTGGGCCATGTTATCACAAAGACTATATTTCAAGTAGACCTATAGAAATTTACAATCCTTATATCTTGGGAGTGACCTAGTAATGTCTTCGAGATTCAGAGTTTTTTTGGGTTTAGTAGGATATTCTTGGCATTCTATTTAGGACTTATCCCATTTGACTGCACTAATGTCCAAGCTAACCATAAAATGGGTGAAGACTATTTAGTCAGATGCTTGTGAGGGAGATTTCTAGGAGCTCAAAATAAATCTAACTTTAGAAATGATTCTCAATTTTCCTATTCCAAACAAGGATTATCCTTAAACTACAACACTTTCAGAATTGGACTCAAAGTAGTTCTGATGTAGGAAGGTCGAGTGGTTAATTATGGATCCAGATAGATGAGACCACATGAGAGTAATTACCATAACCATGATGTGAATTTAGATATGGTGGTATATTTCCTATGGTATTGGAGACACTATCTATCAAGGATAGGTTTTTGGTGTAAAAAAACCACAATATCCTCAAGTAAATCTTTTCCTAGTGAGACCTGGGATTTCAGTAGAGGAGGTGGGTCGAGTATCTATAGTCTTTCAACTTTTATTCGTATTACAAACTAGGAAAAGACAATGTCTTTGCTGATGCCTTGAGCTAAAATATACAAATAGAGGTAGTGAAGGAGTCTTATGATGAGTGATAGTTGATAGAACTATTTTTATATATGCATCTTGATTTTCTATAATTCACTAGATGGGTTGCTTTGAATTCGACATCTACATTAACCATGCTTCTAGAATGGATCATGATAGAGAAATTATTTAAGAAAGAGGGGTTATATTTTAGGGAAAACCTATATGGTGGGGATCCACCATCAAGATGGTATTTTGGCACCTACAATTTCCTTATTTTTCATGGTCGAGTATGGGTTTCTATTGGTTTTTGCAAGGAGTTGCTGAATGAGTTTCATGCTTATAAATGGGAGGTACATTTGATTCTTATAAATATTTATCATGATCTCTATATATAGTACTAGTGGATAAGAATGAATAAGGATATATATGTATTCATGGAGAAATTTATCACCTCTTAGTAGGTGAAGGCCAAGCATCAGAGGCCTATTAGGTTGTTGAAACTCCTACCCATTCTAGAGTGGAAATAGGATGATTCCACTATAGATTTTGTGACAAGATCACCCAAGAAACTCTATAATAATTATGCTATATGGGTGATCATGGATCGAATGATGAATTCATCTCACTTAGTTCCTATCAGAGAGGCCTTTACCATTGATGATATGGGTAGTCTCTACATGTAGGAGATAATTCTACTACATGGAGTACTGAGGAGTATAATTTTTGATCGAGATCATCATTTAACATATTGGTTTTGGTAGGGTCTCTAGAAGGCTCTAGGATTTTAGGTTATTCTAATTACACCTTATCATCCTTAGACTGATGAACAATCTAAGTGGAACATTCAGATTATGGAAGATATATTGCGAGCCTTTATCTTGGATTAGTGTTCCTTGGAAACAACATATAACACTCATGGAGTTTTATTATAATAAAAACTTCTAGGCATCAATCTATATGGATCCTTGTAAGGATTTATATGGAAGAATTTATCCTTAACCTCTTTTTTTGGTTAGAGATAAATGCGGCAATTCTTGTTGGACCTAGTCTCGTGTAAGAGATGTCTACGCATGTTCATTTGTTTATAAAGAGGTTGGTGGCTGTGTAGAGTTGGAAGAAATCATATAATGACCATCAGAGATGACCTTTAGAGTTTTTGATTGGTCATCATGTTTTAATTCAGGTGTGGCCTAGGTTGGGAAAAATTGTATTAGGAAATAAATGAATCTAGAACCTAGGGTTTTCAGATCATTTTAGATAGTAGAAAGGTTTGGTATAGTTGAATATTTTTTATCCCTTCCACAATGATAAAATTCCATACACTATGTGTATCACATATCAAGACTTCAAAAATATCATCCCGAATCTACTCACATGATATAAGTTGATGATTTCGAGCTATATATTGATTCATCTTTTATGGATCATCCAATTAACATTGTGAACCGTAGTGAGAGGAATCTACAGGGGAGTACCATACCTTTAGTGTGAGTGTAGTGGAAGCATGAATGTGTGTAGGATGAGTCCTATGAGAGGGAGTTTGATATGAAAACATAATGAAAATACTTTTTTATGAATACCTCATAGTGATTCTTAGAGCAGACTAATGATGAGCTTTTATATAGTATAGATGTTGTAAGATCTTGTCTTTTTCCAGGTGTATTCTTCTTTAAAGTTTGTGTGAAACCTTTTGAACTTGTTGTTTTTCCTGTGGGTCGAAAATTGGTTTCTCAGAGATGGAGAAAGAGGGTATTTGTACTGAAATTCTCAACTGTAGAGGATTTTTCACCATGGAGCACTGGGCTACACCATAGTGTGGCTCACTACGATGTGGAGCTCAAGGCTATGTCATAGGGTCTTGGAAGAGGATTTCTGAGTCTACTATCAATTATGGAATAACTATGTTGTGGGGTATCACTGTGGAGTTGGACTTACCTTGGCTGTTGAGTGTTGTGGCATGGAGATGGTGGCTACATCATAAGGGTATTAGGGTTGGATTTGGTTAGTTATACTAAATTTTGTACCCTTTCAGCATATAGGTAGGATGTGGCATAGCTTAGTCCTTGGAAAAGGCATGGCTATGGCATGGTTTCCTCAAATGTGACATGGATTAACCCCAGGTAAAGTGGATTCATTCCATGGACTTCTACATGGATTTAAGACACAATTTGACCAAGGGGGTTTCTGGTATGGTCCCTTGGGATACATCATAGCATACCCTATGTCATGAGGACCTGTAGTGTGGTCTAGGAGGTTGCATCATAGGCCTTTTTTTTATAGCCTGTCTATAAATACCCCCAATCACATCTTAAATCTTTTAGATCCAATATTTATTCTTGTTTCCTAAGAACCCCAGAGAGATTTTTAATGTATTTTGGACATCCTATTCATTGGGTTTAACCCAAAAATTCTTGGGATTGATACAATGTGATCCAATCCTAAAGGTTTTAAGGTAAGCCTTCCATTTCTTTTTCTTATTTTTATTATTTTTCATTATATTTATCATAGAAAACCTTTGATGATGAATTTATTTATCATAAATAAAGGTAAAAGAGAACTAAATAAACACCATCTCAGACATCAAGAGTTTGTTCATGTCTTCTTCATATTTGAGGTGGGTAGTCTATAACTTATCCCCATTTGTTTGTTTCAATTTATTACAGTATGTGCAATATGTGTGATCATGCTGACATGTCATGCACATGACCCAAAAAATTTAATTAACCTATATTTTATGAGTTAAAAATGTTTAGACCTCCCATTGTATTCCTTCAGGTAATTTAGTGTTGAGATTGAGACATACAACCGCCCAATAGGTGTGCCAACCATAGACCTTGCTTGAGACTTGGTAAGATTGAACACTACTCCCCATGACATATTAAATTTAGTTAATTGTTGACTTAACATGATGAAATGTAATAAATTTTGATATTGGTGTGATTAATTGATATGGGATTATATGGACTAATAATTAGTTAATTAGTATGATAATGACTTGGGGGGTTTACATGAAAAATGGTAATTTGATGAATTAACCATAATGTTTTGTGATAACATGTGTTATGATTTGTCTTGGACATGATTTAATGCTTATAGGGCTTGGCCCGGACATGTTGTAATGCTTATAGGTATTATCAAAAACATGATGTAATGCTTATAGGGGTTATCCTAGACATGATATAATGTTTATAAGGCTTGTCCTAGACACGCTGTAATACTTATAGGTTTTGTCCCGGTCATTCTATAATGATTATAGGGATTGTCCTGAACATGTTGTAATGATTATAGGTCTCTGGTTGGTTCTATTGTGATGATTTATGGTACATAACCTAGGAGGATTATGGAAATGGTTAGTATGGTACCACGACATGCTCAGAGATATCCTTGATTGGTGCCAAAGTATATTGGAGAGGAACCTAGGTGTCAACCTAGAGCTTGAGGGTTAGTGGATTTATTTTATATTTAGTATTAATTGATTAAATTAATAACCTATTTATCGCTTTATTTCATGCAATATATATATCATCCTATATTTTTTTAGAGATCATGGTGTATACCTACTGAGTTGTACTCACACACTGTATTTCCCACCAATTAGTACTCAAACAGATTTCATGGATGCAGTTATGGAAAAGGGTAAGGGACCATGTTGTTGATTATTTCTTACTTGATGGGTTGGATATTGGGGGAGGGATTGACTTGGGTATTAGGAATGGGATATTGGAATCTTTATTTTATTCTAATTAGTATTATACTTATTTGACATTTAGCACATCATTTATTTACATTCAGCCTGTCATTGCATGATTCTATTATTATTGAGTTGTTCTTTATTTTGCTATGGATGCATGGTTATTGATTATATTTTTTTTCTATTTCTTCTACTTTGTTATTATTATTTTCTATAATTCAACTCGGTTATAGAGGGAATATTCTCCCTATTGTATTCCTTATACCCTTTCTGCTAGTTAAAAGCCTCTAGCATACAAGGAGGTGCACCTAAGGTCACATAGCCAACCATGGTTTGGTTACATGAGGGAGTATCAGACCGGAGAAAGTTACACATAGTAAAAATTCAATAATATGTATACAAATCTAAATGAATTTAGAAAATACCCCATGAATTCAATGCCCCATGGATCGAAGATCTCACAAACTAGCATGGTATATTAGGGCATTTCATTCCTCTTTAAGATATTCCCTATGAATTGACATCATGTGCATGAATTAAAAAATAAATGGGCATCTATATACAATATTGGACAATAAATTCCAGATTCAAAGAACTTTTAAGTTGTATGTTGAGAGACAAAGTGGACCCCACAATCCAAATTGTGGCAGAATCTAAAAATAGAGGTGAAATCATGGATGGGAACACACCAACGAAAAACCTAGTAACTAAAAATTATCCACATGTATGGGTAATCCCAAATATACCATTGTGACTCATGCTTATGTCTTTGGGATTGTAAAGTGCTAAAATCTGTAGGGACCCTAGATGCTGCTAAAAAATTGACAGTGTTTGCATACTAAGGGGTAAGGTATACTACATTACACAAGTTCTCATCATGGTAGAATTATATAATGGGGAGGTATGATTCAACATAGTAGTCCAATGGTGGGGAAATCCTACTAATGTAGTTAGTTACCACATTTTCCATACCTCTCTTATCTTGAATCTCTAGGTCAAACACCTGGAGGAGGATTATCCACCAAATGAAGTGGGGCTTAGATTTAGGTTTCTTAAGGAGAAAATGAAGGGAAACTTTATTGGAAAACACAATTAATTTTGACCCAATAACATTTTAATTGAATTTTTCCAAGGCCAACACAATGTAAATAAGTTCTTTTTTAGTGGTCGTGTAGTTTTCCTAGGTAGGGTTAAGGGTTCACAAGGCATACAAAATGACATTAGGAGTCCTCTAAACCCTTTGTAACAAAAATTCCCCAACTGTAAAGTTATATGTAATACCTCAATATTTTATAATATATTTCTTTTTAAATAATTTTATTTCTTCGATGGTTTATGGTACACATAACACCAAGTTTAAACAAACCATGATATATTATTAAAATTTTATTATTTTAAGTTATAGTTATCACCCAACTGTTGGATTGGTGGGTATGAATAAGACTAAAAAAATTGTGAATAATTATGTTTTACACATTTTTAAAATGAATTAATTATATATCAATTAATTATAAACAAAAATAATAATCATTTAAAAATAAATAAAATATTTTTCTGAAATTTTTTTTTATACATGAAATGTATTTTTATCTTAATAAATTAAATCAAACACTATTGGTGATTTATTTCAATGAAATTTATATATTATATATTCAATAAAAAAATTTAACATTCATTTAATATATTTTTTTCTAAGCATGTGATAGGAATAAACCAAGTTTTATGCTTAAATATATATTTATCTAAAAAGTTATTTTCATTGCATTTTTCATGCTTAGTTTAAAATAAATTTATAAAACTTATATAAATTGAATTTGATATAATGGATTCTATATTTGGAATAATGAGCTTAAAATTTGGCAAATACTACCCTTTTATTTTTGGACAATATGAATAGTAACTATGGTAAAATTTATCACCATGATAAAGGGTAAATTAGGTTAATATATGTTAAAAATAAGTGATAAGGCCACAATATTTAATCATAATTATTATTAGATGAATTTAATTAGACTATTATCACCATATTATTAAAATACATTTGTTTAATGTAAATTTTCCATGAAAAGGGCCTATATAACATTTAAAACCAAGAAAAATTTAAAATGTCACTCTCTAAATTTTAAATATCTATTGTGTGTCCACATAGGAAAAAAAGTAAGTTATGAATGTGTTTCCGAGGCTTTCACCGGGGCACGCGCATCCGTTTGTGAGGACGCGCTGCTGTTACCCCGCATTCCCGCATTCCAAAGGCGGGCGGCATTCATTCCTTGTTCAGGTACATCTGCTCCTTGATCGAAACATGATGATGGGATGTCGGTTCTTCCTTCCATGGATTCTTCCTCGGAACTCATCACCTAGTCCGGGTCTCCCTCATAGATTTAATACGTTGTTCGTGAATCTCATTCACGGTGCCATATCTTCATGGATGTCGGTTAATTACACTAATTCCATCAAGACATTCCATGGGGTCTTGACATGGTAGAAACCTTTGGTCAGAGTAGATGGCAACATCAGGCATGTCGGGGCATCTCTGTGTGCGTGGAAATTGGGGAACATGTATTCTTCCTCATAGGAGGTCATCTCAAGGGTACATAACCCGAGGCATCCCACGTCAAATGCAGGGAATCATATGCCATAGGAATTTCTCTAAGGTTTTCCTCAGCTTCCCATGTTTAACATGGGGTATTCGACAAGTTTAACGTCTTGAAAAGACGGTTACACCAAAGGCATGTCATCCGAGGTTTTCCTCAGGCATCTCATGTTTATCACGGGGTAGGCCACGAGTTTAACATCTTGCGGAGACGGTTATGCCAAGGGCGTGTCTTCTGAGGTTTTCTTCAGATTACCATGTTTAACATGGGGTATTCGGTGAGTTTAACATCTTGCAGAGATGGTTACACCAAAGGTGTGTCATCCGAGGTTTTCCTCAGGCATCTCATGTTTATCACGAGGTAGGCCGCGAGTTTAACATCTTGTGGAGACGGTTACGCCAAGGGCGTGTCTTCTGAGGTTTTCCTCAGCTTCCCATGTTTAACACGGGGTAGGACGTGAGTTTAACGTCTTACGGAGATAGAATAAGGGTGATCAGAACATCCCATAGAGATGGATCAGAGGTGGTGTGCCCTGTAGAGGGGAGATGTCACACCATGAAAGCTGATCTGGACACCACTGAGGGCGGACTAGGGAGTGTGCACCCCAGAATGGGGAAACACCAAGGTTTTCTATTGGCTGGGATTGAACCTCAGGGAGGTTTCCTACGTACCCTATATAGACAACAGGGATCAAAACCCGCGCAGTTTGAAGGGGTGATAAATTAGGGTGTACACAGAGGACAACGACCCGGAGATATGATGGGGCTTACGCATGGATAACGGCCCAGGTGCTGCTAGGAGCAGCGAGGAGGGTGGATGACATGATCCCACCGGGATGTGGTGGCCCGGATGAGAATCAGGATGGATGATGGAGAGTTTAATGAAGTAGAGGGGGAATGAAATGGGACCATCGCAAGGGTGATAGTAAAGTTGGGCTTGGGCCTCGAAGAGACTTCCTACGTATCCCTGTGGTAGTGAATCAAAGTCCACGTAGTTCAGGATGGTGTGCTGGAGGACCGACATGAAGGTGAACCCGTGGGTCCACTGGGTGTTGTCAGCGAACCGATGTGAAGGTGGACCTTGGTCTGATGGGTATCGTCAGCGAACCGACGTGAGGGTGGACCTTGGTCCGATGGGTATCGTCAGCGAACCGACGTGAAGGTGGACCTTGGTCCGATGGGTATCGTCAGCGAACCGACATGAAGGTGGAACTTGGTCCGATGGTGGTGGGCTTGATCCTCAGGAAGGCTTCCTACATACCATGCCTTGACATGGATCAAAGACCTCGTAGTTTAGGTGAGGTGTGGAATACATTTTAATGTCATGCAGGACAGGGGTGAACCAACGTGAATGGGGCTGGAACAATCGGGTGATGGGATTGAACCTTATGGAGGCTTCCTATGTACCATGCCTTGACATGGATCAAAGAACACATAGTTCATAATGGTGTGTTGGTGAACCGATGCGAGTGAGGACCTTGGTCCAGATGGTGTGGGGCTTACACACTAGGCTGCCTAGGTGTTGGTGACCTGACGTGAAGAGGGTCGGAGTGACCAAAAGGTGGTAAGCTTGAACCTCTGGGAGGCTTCCTATGTACCATGCCTTGACATGGATCAAATACCTCATAGTTCAAAGGGCTTCGTCGACGAACCGACGTGAAAGTAGACCCGGGGGTCCACTAGTGGTGGGCTTGAACCTCTAGGAGGCTTTCTACGTACCATGCCTTGACATGGATCAAAAACCCCGTAGTTCGGGATGGTGGGTGTCGGCGAACCGACGTGAGGAAAGGACCTTGTTCTGATGGGAGATGGGCTTGAACCTCAGGGAGGCTTCCTACGTACCATGACTTGACATGGATCAAAGTCCTCGTAGTTCGGGTGGTCACAATGGCTTGCCGTCGGACTGGAATACAATTTAACGTCATGCTGGACGAGGGTGGAACCTAATGCGGAGAAATGACGAGTGGGCTTGAACCTCGTGGAGACTTCCTACGTACCATGCCTTGACATGGATCAAAGACCTTGTAGTTCAAATGGATGTGCAGTTTAACATCATGTTGGATGGGGGCATACAGTTTAACGTCATGCTGGACGAGGGCATTGCCATGGCCGATGCTTACTCTAAGCCCACGTGAGTCATGATCGGTGTGAGAAACAAGAGGCAGCAAGGACCTGATGATCACGTCACGAAGGGTGCATCCGTGAGAAGCAAAGAGGGGCTTACACGTTAGGCGGACCATGGTGCTGGGACTTACTCCAGGATGGAGGCCCGAAGAAAAGGGTGACGATGGTTTCGGGCTTGAGCCTTATGGAGGCTTCCTACGCATCCTCGTGGTAGGGAATCAAAGTCCGCGTAGTTCTCCTGATGACGCCTTACCGCCGATTGGGGGTTTCAACGGCTTACCGCTGGATTGGGTCACAACGGCTTACCGCTGGATTGGGATGTCAACGGCTTGCCGCTGAATGGGGTCGCAACGTCTTACCACTAGATATGATCGCAACAGCTTACCGCTGGATATGAGCGCAACAGCTTTCCGCTGGATATGATCACAACGGATTAATGCTGAATAGGATCACAATGGCTTACCTCTAGATAGGATAACAACGACATACCACTGGATAAGGATGTCAATGGCTTACCACTGGATAAGGATCAAAACGGCTTACCGCTGAATAGGAGCGAAAATTGTGGATGGGGCTTATGTAAGGAAGCTGCCCGGGTGCCGCTAAGGAGCGGCAATGGTGAACAGGGCTTATGCAAGGAGCTGCCCGGGTGCCACTATGGAGTGGCAATGGTGAATGGGGCTTACGCAAGGAAGCTGCCCGGGTGCCACTAAGGAGTGGAAATCGTGGATGGGGCTTACATAAGGGTGCTGCCCGAGTGCCACTAAGGAGTGACAATCTTGGATGGGGCTTATGCATGGATGCTTCCCAGGTGCCGCTATGGATCGGAACTGGTGAATGGGGATTACGCAAGGAAGCTGCCTGGGTGCCGCTATAGAGCGACAATGGTAAATGGGGCTTACGCAAGGAGGCTGCCCAGGTGCCGCTATGGAGCAGCAATGGTGAATGGGGCTTACGTAAGGAAGCTGCTCTGGTGTCGCTAGGGAGCGGAAATGGTGCATGGGGCTTACGCTAGGAAGTTGCCTGGTGCAGCTATGGAGCGACAATGGTGAATGGATGGGGCTTACGCTAGGAAGCCGCCTGGGTGCCGCTATGGAGTGGCATTGGTGAATGGGGCTTACGCTTGGAAGCTGCCCGGGTGATGCTAAGGAGCGGCACTGGGGAATGGGGCTTACGCTAGGGAGCTGCCCGGGTGCCTCTATGGAGCGACAATGGTGAATGTGGCTTATGCTAGGAAGCTGCCCGTAATGTCTTCCTCATGTCTGGCCATGAGGGCATCCCAACTCGCTGGTGGGTTGAGGTTTATGATTCTACACCTATGCGCTAGTGCACAAGTGGGATAACACCAAGGGGTGTTGGAATTATGCCACTGTAATCATGGAATTAGGCATCTTATTCTTGGAGCATAAGTCATCTCTTGTTTAGTGCAAGAGGAATCCTATGGTTGGCATATAGGTTGTACTACAGTTTATAGTCTTGTATATATGACTATTGGCATCTCATGCTTGGAGCATAAGGCATCTCTCATGTAGGGAAAGAGGCATCCTATCATTTGATAGATAGGGAGTACTACAGTTTATAGTCATGTAGATAGGACTGTTGGCATCTCATGCTTGGAGCATAAGGCATCTCTTGTTTGGAGTAAGAGGCATCCTATGATTGGATTATAGGGAGTAATACAGTTTATAGTCATGTAGATAGGACTATTGGCATCTCATGCTTGGAGCATAAGGCATCTCTTGTTTGGAGTAAGAGGTATCCTATGATTGGATCATAGGGAGTACTACAGTTTAGAGTCTTGTAGATAGGACTGTTATTCATCTTACGCTTGGAGCATAAGGCATCTCTTGTTTGGAGTAAGAGGCATCCTATGCTTGGAACATAGGGTGTACTATAGTTTATAGTCATGTAGATAGGACTATTATGCAGAAGGTGCCTAGAAATGGTTGGTGTTGGGACTAACGCAAGGGCGGCCCTTTGTGGTTCAACCTGGCATAGGGACCAAGTGATGGGGATTGGAGGAGTTGCCTGAGGAATGGTTCGACTCATGGTACTCGGGAAATTGATGATGAGAACCTCAAATCATGACATAAGAAACGAACCAAGAGGAATACATCAACTCAAGGTGTTTCATGGTGTGTGGAGGAGTGTCTCAAATCATGGTATTCCATAGGTGGAAGGTGGGTGCGCATGAGGGCGCGATGGAAAATCCCAACGTCCCGGCCTGAAAAGTTCCCGGTGTGACTCTCCATTTTTCATGGGGGTCTGTGATGGTTGCAAAGGGACCGGCTCGGAGGGCCGGGATCATAGCCCCCGTGGTATGGATCGGTGGGTGCGAAGGTATGATCCTCGCAAAGGATAGGTCGTTGCGAAGTAGCTTCGCGGAGCATGGCCTCGCAGAGCAAAGGGGTCTCACGGAGCAAAGGGGTCTCGTGAAGCAAAGGGGTCTTGAGGAGCTTGGTCTCACGGAGCATCATCGCGGAGCATGGGCTCGTGGAGCATGGACTCACGGAGCCTTGGCTCGCGGAGCAACAACGCGAAGGAAGCTGCTCGCAGAGCATGGCTTTACAGGCCCAAGGGGAAAAGTGGCCGTGGCTGTCTGTCGGGAGAAGGGGGTGAGCTGGGTATTTATAGGTAGCGGTGCCGCGAAGTAGATCTCACGCGGCATGAAAGGGCGGCGGTTGCTTCACGGCGGGTTGCGAAGGTCAACCGGGTTCGCGGAGTGTTCCCGCCTCTGGGGCTTCGCGGTGGGCTCGCGAATGTAGGGGCGTTCGCGGAGCGTTACCGCCTCCTCTGCTTCGCGGAGGGTCTTCGCGGCACATCGCGAACATCATACAGGTTCGCGGAGCCTCTCGCCTCATTACTTCATGGCGGCACTCCGCGATCACGGAGGGGGCTTCGCAAATGGGCTTCGCAAACCAGATTTCCAGCCCAACTTCAAATGTCCATAACTCCTAATTTGTAGCTCCATTCGGGCCCTTCGAGCTACCAAATCGAAGCTTGTGAAATGAACTATGATCTTGGTTCATGTCTGGAAGAATTTGGAAAATTTTGGGAATGCATTTTCCAGGGTCAACAGAATGAATATAAATGTAAATTTTGAGAATAATGAAATTATTTACATGATTGAAATTTATTTCCAATTTTTAATAATTATATTATTACCTTAAATACTTATGCAATGCCGATGCAATATTTATCCAATTAATAGAAAAATAAAATAAATAATTTAAAAAAATTAAAAGTGATATAATTTATATGATTTATAGTGTTTCACAATTTTTTAGACAATTATGTAATTTTATTATTGTGTTAAAGGGTTATATTATAATTTCCACTATGTCTTTATGTTTTTTAAGTCAAATTAAATGAATAGTTTCAAAATTGACATTAATGATATCTTATCAAAATAATATTTTATTAAATTATTTAAAAGTCATACAAATATTTAAAGAGGACTAAGTGGATAATATATAGTAAAAAATATCATACCTAATTCATTTATTATCCAATTATCAACTTATAAGTAAAATTACAACCCCTTAAGAGTGAAAATACGTTACCATGGTTAAGGTTAAAATAGGTTTACCATGGTGTTAACCCAAAATATAAGGTTTAAAATACTAATTAAACCTATAAAAATTTTATTTTTTGATGGTATTTAAGACCCATACTATATTATCTTCAAATATATATCCTTTGGGTGGCATTTGGGCTAGATAATGACCTTAATATATTTTAATATTTTAATAGATTTCAAGAGTACCCCTCCCCTCAATTATCAAAAGGGCACCCCTCCTTTCTCATTTCACTCTACTTTTATCCATATATATCAACCATAATATAACAAAATACCTTCTAAAATGCCTTTTACACATTATAGAGGCGTTTTTCTTCCCAAAAAACCAACCCTAGGATCCCCAAGAGGTGATGTAAAGGAGTTGTTTCAAAGAAGAGGTAATCATCTTAACCGATCACTTAGTTTTTAATTCTTATTTTACATCCTGTAAATCTACTATATTATTAATTAAATAATAAATTTTATATCCCAAATATACTTAAATATTATTATGATTGTGAATTCACCTTTATTCATCCCATTTTCTATTAAATGATAAGTGAAAGTATCACTCGTGTGTACGTACAACTTACCATCTCTACGTAGCGATACAATTAATTTTCCATCACCATACTTTATTAA
Source organism: Viscum album (assembly GCA_963277665.1). NCBI lineage: Eukaryota > Viridiplantae > Streptophyta > Magnoliopsida > Santalales > Viscaceae > Viscum > Viscum album. The sequence continues at coordinate 779,151,686 of OY728125.1, forward strand.
TTAGTATTATTATGGGTTTAATGTTTTTATATTATATTTATGAATCAATTATTATTTTTAATGATAATATCATATCAAAAATATTATCTTCCAAATCATTGGAAAATTATAACTTCGATTGTGCGTACGTGTGGACTACCACTTCCATGAAGCGATGTTATTGTTTTTCATATCTATTTTTCACAAATGGTAATAAGTATGGATTTTTTGAATATATATTATTTATATTATATAATAATAAATCTATAATATTTAATTATTATTTACCTTTATTCCATCCCATCTGTCAAAATGTGAAAATGGTTTTTATGTGTACGTATGGCCTTCCGTCTCTATGAAAGATGTAATTCATTTTTCTATATATAAATTTAATGGATGAATATAAATATGTATATAATGAACATATATGATATTTATATCATTATTAAAATTATTTAAATGATATAACCATAATCAAATTACAAGGACTAGGACTGTTGAACTGAAATATGCTTGAAACACGAAGCATATATCACCCAGAACAATGATTTTAATAAAAAATTATCAATAAATGGGTGATAAGATGTCATAAATAAACCATTAATGGTATGATATATATATTAATATGGTTATGGAATATATTTATAATAAATCTATATTTATTATAAAGAAATTTTGAACCCATACGATGAAAGGCGAGTCTTGACATATAGGATTTATGTTTCAATCATATTTTAATTGAGATTCTCTAGACTTAAAATTCTATTAGAGAAATTATATGATCCTTAGGTGATAAATAAATTTATGTTTTATTATCATACAGTTATTTATTGATATGTTTTCCTTTCATTTTACTCAATTTAATTTCTCAAGACACTAAAATAATGTTTGTGATGAAAATCGACCATGTTTTACTATTCGGTCAAGAATCTTTCTCTTCCATGAAAATATTTTATAAAAATGTTTTAAAGAATATTTTTACTATTCTCCAATTATTATTTAAAGATTTTTTTTTCATTTTTTTTAATTTTTATGATTTTTTAAAAAGGAATGTTCTTGTCATTTTCTGAATGAGGTACTTTTCGACATTTTTACCAAAAATGTGAGAGGTATGTTTGGTTTCAACTTATACGACATGAAAAAAATTTAGCATTATCACAAAAGATCAATGATTTGAAGTTTACTTTCCAAGTTTATATATTTATTTTCATGTTAAATATTTTAAATAATATTTTGGAAATTTTTATATTTTAAACAATTAATTTAAAAAATTAAAATGGTATTTACCTCAAGATTTTTTTTAATAATATATTTATTCATCAATGACAACAACCTTTGTTGTTGCTTATGTTTTACTAAGGATATGATCCAATGGTACCATAATTATTCTTTATCTGGATTTTTTATGATTAAAATGATGAGATATTTATGAAACCCATTTATTTTCCATGGATTATGTTATGATGAGATTATGAAATTTTTATGAAACCTATTTTATTTGTATGGGTTATGATATGGTGATATGAAAAATGTTTTATGATCTTGAATCGCACATATATATGGTTTTCATTATGTGATGGGTGGGCCCATAATTATATATCCATCCAATTCATTAGTTAAAGTTTTATATATCATGATATAATTATGAGAAAAAAGTCGATGTTCTTAATCTATTATGAGAAACAAGTCAATGTAATTGATCCATTATGGAAAACAAGTCATGTGATTGATCCATTATATGAAAAAAATATATGTGCTAGATTCACTATGGGAAACAGGTGTTGAAGCCTGATCTATTAGGACGCCACACTCTTATGACCCGATCTTATGGTTTATGATTTATTTTATGATGATTTAACAATCTTATGATTCATGTATTTTGAAATAATAATTTTTTATGCCATGAATAATGTTTATGATCTTTGACAGATAGGTTATGAACTTTCTGTGTTATGTTTATGATATTATACCCATATGATTATCTTATGATTTGATATGATCATTAATTGAATCTACCATGTTTACCCTTAATGAGAATATGAGCTCAACCCTTCTTATGTTTCTTTTCCCTAGGTTATGAATAAAGGATTAAGTAGGGTATGTATATAAAGAGTACTAAATGGAAATATATTTATGGGAGATAATGAAGATCTTTCATAAAATAAGAAGATTGTGCATCTAGTCTCTAAATACACTAAACATTTATGGTCCTTAGGCATGTATTAGTGGAATGCATTTAATATTAATCTAAAAATATTTAATATTTATGTATTAAAATCCTAGGCCTTTATAGTTGGTATCATAGTAAGGCTTAATTAACATTTTAAAATTAGGATGAGAAAACTTTTGCGAGAACTGTGGGGATAAGTCTAAGTATAAGAAAACATTATAAAGTTTTGGTAATGACCATGGATGAACTAGGTTAAACCTAAGGTTTCATAGATTGAGAAGAATGTGTTATGATTTATGAATTCTATAAATTATTTTTCATGATTTTGTGGTCTTCCACTGTGATTATTATTTCTCACACTTTTAATTTTTTGTTTTTGTAAATGATCGTACTAATAAGAAATGTGATGGATAATGAAATGATTGTATACTTGAGAAACCAAATGTTGTTGGAGTTGGAATGCATGATCTTATTACTATGATCATGAAACTTTCTCAGGATATAAATCATGTTAAGCTTCCAAATGAGTAAATAAGGGAGCAATATATTATCAAGTCTTTTATGAGGCAACATCCACCTTATTTTAGTGGGTATTTTGATCCACCAGTAGCTGGCTAATGTATTTACACCACTAAGAAAATATTTTCTATTCTTTAGTGCTTGGAATAGGAAACAATTGTCCTAATAATTTAAAATTTGGATGGTGAAGTAGATCAATAGTGGAATTTTATTAAGAATACAAGACAAGAAGAATAAATTTACTCCATGGAATGAGATGAGTTAAAGTGGATATTTTTCAGTAAGCACTTCCCTTATATTCTACATATAAATACGAATAAAGAATTCCTTGAGATGAAGTAAAAGTATGATGAATCCATTGGTACCTATGATGAAAATAATACAATACTTTCAAGGTATGACTCTTGTATAATCAGTAGAATTGAAAGAAAAATTTATTGATTCTTTGGTGGATTAAAACCAAGTCTTTTAAAGGAATTAACTATAAGAGACTTTAGAAGCTATGAATAAATCATTTGATGTGTACTCAAATTGGAAATGGAAATTAGATATTCCCACTATTCCTATGGTTTTGATAAGAAAAATAAGATCAAGTCTCATGAAAAATTGAATAAATCCCATGATGGAAAGATATTACAGCTATCCAAATGGAAGAAACATGGGAAGAAGCATCAAAGGAATTTATTGAATGGAATTGGGAGGTGATTTAAATATGAAAAGGTAGATCATAAATCCCGTGAATGTCGAAATGGTATAAATAAATTGGTTAATGTAATTTAGGATAATAAGACACCAACTAATGAACCACCCACACTCTAACTCTTTAAATGCAAATAGTATGGGAATTATGCCAACCAGTTCACAAATATGAAGTTTTTTATGATGATTAGCATAAAAAACCTCTTAAACCCAAAGAAAAAAAAGAAATCACTTGCAATCATGACTAAAAAAGTGAGTTACAAGAATGATGTGATGAATGGTACACTTATCATCCACTCTAAAACTGCTAATGTATTATTTAAATATGGTTTTACCCCCTCTTTTATATTTGAAGAATTTTTTAAGGGTGTAAAAAAGAAACCCCAAGTATTAGATATTGAATTAGAAATGAAAACCTCTAATGGTATGATGATTTCATTTAAAGTCTATGATTATTCTCCATTTTAATTATATGGTAATATGCTTCCTGAATTTTTTTTATTCTCCCTATGGTTAAATTTGATGTTATTTTGGGAATGAATTGTATTTATTTACATAAATCCCACATTAATTTATGACTAATGAAATTCATGTTTGATATTATGAATAAAAATATGGTAATCTATTAGAATGATAATAAATATGAACTTATGATGGAAATCACATCCATTATATGAGACTTGATTCCTATAAAAAAGGGATGTTTATATCAGATGGTTGGGGATAAAATCAATAGTGAACATATACCTCTTATATGAGAGTTTGTTGATGTATTTCCATAATAATTTACTATTTTTACACAAAATCATAAAATTGAGTTCTCATTATAAATCATACCCAGTTCTACACCTATTTTAAAGACTCCATATAGAATTACCCTAATTGAGTTATAGGAATTGAAAAAGAAACACTCGGATAATCTCGAAAAAGGATTCATTCGACTAAGTACATCACTTTGTGGTGTACACATTCTTTTAATTAAAAATAAATATGCATCATGTGACTCTACATTGATTATCAATAACTTTTCAAGATAACTATCAAGAATAAGTATCCTATATCCCATATTGATGACTTGTTTGATCAACTTCATGGAGCTAAATACTTTTATAAAATTTAACTTCATTATGGATATCATAAATTTAGGGTCAAGAATAAAGATATTCCCAAGATGAAATTCTGTACAAGGTATGGAAACTATGAATTTATAATGATTCCATTTAGTCTTAGAAATTCCCCTGCTATTTTCATGGATTTAATCAATAAAGTCTCTAAAGATTACCTTAATCATTTTGTGGTAGTATTTATAGATGATATTATTATATATTAAAATAGAAAGTAATATATTTAAGATCACTTTATAATTGTAATGAAGACCCTGATAAAGAATAATTTATATACAAAATTTACCAAGTATAAATTTTGGCTTCAGAAAGTTTCATTCTTGGATCATATAATCTCATGTGAGGGTATTTTGGTGGATAATTCAAAGATGAATGTTATTGAAAATGGAAAAGACCAACCATGATTACTGATATACATAGTTTTCTTGGTTTGGATGAATATTATATATGCTTTGTAGACAATTTCTCATAACTATCTAATCCACTCATCAAGTTAACTCAAAAGAGAGACAAGTTCCTTTGGACATATGAATGCAAGGAAAGTTTCAAGGAGTTGAATAGAAGGCTAGTTGGTGTACATGTTTTTACACTACCCTATAGTGGATAAGAGTTTTTAATATATAGTGATGCATTAAAGAAGGTATTGGGATGTGTTATCATGCCGAATGATATGATTATAGCTTATGCCTCACTTTAATTTAAGGCTCATAAGAAAAATTACCCAACTCACAATTTAGAGTTAGTTGCGGTATTTTTTGTATTAAAGATATGAAGGCATTATATTTATAGAGAAAAGTGTGATATAAATATTGATCATAAAATTTTAAATTATATTTTCACATAGAAATAGTTGAATATGTTCCAGAGAAGATAGTTGAAGTTTATTAAAGATCACAACTGCTCAATACATTACTACCTTGGGAAAGTGAACAAGGTGGTAGATGATCTAATTATAAAGTATCATGATAGATTATAGAAGATAAATATGGAATTATTTAAGGAATGGGAGAAATATTCTCTTTTTGAAATGAATTTCCAACCATCTATCCATGTGAGGATTAAAGTGACACAAAAGGAGGATGTGGAGTAGTAGAAGATGGGGATAAGTATTCCTGAATTTAAATTTGTTTTTTATATAATGATAAGATTTGGTAACCATGTATGTGTTACATCTATACTATATTTAAAGAAGTAGATATTGGATGATTATCATAGTTCATTAGTCTCTATTCATCCTGTAATTTTTAAGATGAATAGAAATCTGAAAGAGTATTTCTGGTCAGACAACATGAATAGAGATATTTTAGAGTATGTATCTCAGTTCTTGGTATGTCATAAATTTATGTTTGATAAAAATAAATCTAAGGGGATGTTACAACCATTACCCATACTAGAATGAAAATGAGAAAACATCACCATGAACTTTTTCATCAAACTCCCCAAAACTTCTAAGGGCCATAATACCATTTGGGCTATAGCTGATCACCTTAAAAATTCAACAAACTTCATTTATATTATATGATATTTATATCTATATAATATTTCTAGAATATAAAATAATTAAGTGGTAATGTTTCACAGAGTACCACATTCTATTGTATAAGATTGGGATTTGAGGTTTACCTCAAAGTTCTAATGAAGTCTTCAGTAGGATCTGGATATAGAGTTGAGTTTTAGCATGACATATCATCCCCAAATATATGGTCAGTATAATAGGACCATTAAAACCCTATAGTATATTTTGAAATATTTTTCTATTGATTTCAAATGTGGTTGAGATCAACACCTTCCTCTGGTCGAGTTTTCTCACAACAAGAGCATTCAATTGATCATTCAAATAGATCCTTATAAACCCTCTATAAAAATAAGTGTAGAAATCCAACATGTTAGGATGAGGTTAGATAAATAAAGATATTGGAACATAAGATAGATGAGGGAATGACAAATAAAGTCAGAGCCACTTACCATCACATTAAGGTATCTTAGATCTGACATAAAAGTTGTGCTAACAATCGTTAGTGGAAATTGGAATTTGATTTTGGTGAGAAGGTTTTCAAAGAATTTATACATTGAATAATTTTATGAGATTCAAAAAGAAGGGAAATTTTAACCCTAGGTATATTTTCCCTTTCAATATTCTTGATTGAGTAGGGATGGTATCTTATCATTTGGCGCTTTCACTGAACCTCTCTCAAGTTGATGACATGTTCCATGCATCTCTCCTAAGAAAGTACATACTTGATCCATCACTTGTACCGAATTCAGAGTTTGTACCACTAAATAATGATATTTATTATGAATAAAAAATAGTAGAATTATTGGATTTTGGATATAAATTTATACAAAACAGGAATACTCACTTGGTGAAAGTTATCTCGAGAAATCAGAAATTTAAAGAAGCTACATGGGAACCTAAGGATGTGATGAAACATAGATATACTTATTTGTTTTTATCAGAGTGATGAATTTCAAGGTTGAATTTAATTTTAAGGGGGTTATAATGTAGCACCCTAATATTTTAGAATATTTTTCACTAATTTTATTTCTTCAATGACTTGATTTACATGCAACACCGAGTTTAAATGAACCACGATATACTATTAAAATAATATTATTTAAAGTTATAGTTATCACATAGTTGTTGGATTGAAAGGTGTGAATAGTAATAATTAAATTATGAAAAATTATGGTTTACACATGTATAAAATGAATTCTTTTGTTATAAATTAATTATAAAAAAAATAAAAAACATTTGAAAATAAAGGAAATATTTTTTCTGAAAAACTATTTTTATACGCGCAATATATTTTTATCTTAATAAATTAAATTAACTTCTATTTGTAAATTATTTTAATAAAATGATTATATTATATATTAAATAAAATATTTTAACATTCATTTAATATTTTTTTATAAGCATGGGTTAATAATAAACCATGTTTTATTCTTAAAAATGTTTTTTTCTTCTAAAAAGTGATTTTCATCTAAATTTGCGTGATTATTTTAAAATTAATTCATTACACTTATATAAATTTAATCTGGTAAATTATTAGGTTCAAATTAGGTATATATTTACATTTTAATCTTGGTTAATATGAATAGTAACAATGGTAAAATTTATCACCTCGATAATGGGTAAATTAGGTTAATCTAGGTTAAAACTAAGTGATAAGGCCATAATATTTCATATTAATTATTATTGGATGAATTTAATTCTACCTTTATCACCTTATGCTCGAAATATACTTTTTTAATGGACACTTTTCTATGAAAATGACCTATATAATATTTAAAACAAAGAAAAATTCAAAATGTCACTCTCTTAATTTTAAATATCTATTATGTGTCCACATAGGGGAAAAAGTAAGTTATGAATGAATATAAATGTCTATATTTAGAATAATAAAATTATTTTCATGATGTAAATTTATTTATAATTTTTAATAATTATATAATTACTTTAAATTCTTATGCAATGCTGACATAATCTTTCTTCAATTAATAAAATATAAAAAAAATAATTTTAAAAATATTAAAAGTGATATAATTTTAATGAGTTATAGTGTTACAAGAATTTTGTATATAATTATGACATATTAGTTTTTTTTAATTTATTATAGTTTAATTCCCACCTTTTATTTATATATTTTAAGTAAAATTAAACGAGTAGTGTCAAAATTGACATTAATGATATTTTATCAAAATAATATTTTATTAAATTATTTAAAAATCAAAAAGCATATTTAAATAGGAAAATGTGGATAAGATATGTTCTAAAATATAATACCTTGTCTATTTATGATCCAATTATTAAATTATAGGTAAAATTATAACCCTTTAATAGTGAAAAATATGTTACCATAGTTAAAGTTAAAACAGGTTAACTAAGGGGTTAAACCAAAAGATAAGGTTTAAAAAACCAATTAAACCTATCCAAATTTTATTTATTCATTTGATTTAAAACCCATACTATCATATTTATGAATAAATATCCTTTTTGTGGCATTTTTAAAAGATAATTACTATAACACCCCAAAATTTCATAGTGTGTTATTTCTTCAAAATAATTCAATAACTTGCACTACACGCAACACCGAGTTAAAGCGCACCATGACTGACCAAACTAGCCGTTATGAATAGTAATACCTAATTTTTGAAATTTTATAAATTCTATCTCTCAAAATGGAATTCATTTTTGGATTCGGAATATCAAAATTATCCTAGGGTGAAATTTTGGTACTTTTCAGATAACTTTAATATTTTGATGAATAATGAAAATTACAAAATTTTAATTAAAAAACTTTTTTAATAAAAATAATTAATAGTGATAAATTATGAATTTGAGTGGTTTTAAAGTATTATTAGAATATATTTTTACCATTTTATCCAATGTTGTTCATTAGAATTAATTTCACTTTGAAATTGGACCTAAACAATTGTCAATCTTTTGATATATATTGTTTCTTAAAAACACGCTATTTGTTGTGACAACGGGAATTAATTATAAAATTAATTAATGCAAATTATATTTTTGGAATTTTTTAAAATAGAAATCATTTTTTAATTCAGAATATCAATTATATATTAGGGTGAAATTTTGGCATTGTTCTGAAAAACTTCAATTTTTGATGAATAGTGAAACTACTAAGTGGTAGTTAAAAAAATTGAATTTTTCATAAAACTTAATTTTACCGCTTCTGTGAATGGAATTTTGAAAATCCAAGAGACACGGTTAATATCAAGGAGTAAAATGTGGTTCAATGAGATGAAAATAATTTTTGGTGAATAGTAACTTTTTACTTTTATTTACCACGGTTAAAAGTAAATAGGGTAATTAAGGGTAAAAATGATATTAATATTACCCTAACACATGTAATAATTCTATTGGACAAGTGTATCTCAACCTAAAACAACCTTAGGAATAAAATATTATCATTTAGGTCCACTTGGATTAGATTAGGACATTTATTATTATTTAATTCAAAGAAGAGTTAAAAGAGTTAAAATCAATGTTTATTTACTAAAACATTTTTAATATAGGGTTATACATAAGATAAATTCGATTGTAAATATTCATTTGAAAGATAAAAATATTTCCTACATAATGATATTTTATTTATAATTTTTATACATTAAATAATTTAGTTTATTTATGACACAATGATGATACAGTAATTACCATAATAGTGAAAAATTAAAATAATTGATATTATAAATACCCAAATAAATATAATTTGAGACTTTTAATGAATTAAACTAATTTTATAGGATAATATGACATATTAGGATTGATTTAAGTTACTTTTTTAGAAGTAATAATTCTGTTATGAGTTTCACAAAAAATCAACTATTGAATAGTGTCAAAATTGACATAAAAGGGTTTTTAAAACAAATATTATATTATTAATTGGTATTAAATTCCTAAAAAGATATGGTTCATCCAAGAGACTTATATAATGATAGGTGTATCATTAATGAACCACTTGGGGGTCTCTTGGATGTATATAGTAAGTTTATTAACTATATAATATAAAAATACAAAGTGACATGGTAAATGTCAAACTAATTAACTAAGAGTTAAAACTAAAAGATAAGGTTAATATAGTAACCCAAACCTGTCTAAATTCTATTGGTTGAATTTTTTTCGACCCATACCCACATTAAACTTTAAATAATCAACTTTGGAGCCATTATAAACTGAATATGAATTTATTATAAATTAATATTTCTAGCTTTTCCAAAGGTGCCCCTCACCCCTCTTATAAAAGGGCACGCCTCCTTATCATTACTTCACACCTTAAAATCCTTTTGGTTTGGCAAAACTCTACCCAAATACTATCTAAAATTTCCTCAATTCATCCTAGAGGCCTTACTTGATTCAGAAATCCAACCTAAGAGCCGTTTTGATCAAATCAAAAGGAAGAACCCGAAGAAGAGGTAATGATTTCACCACCCTTTTTCAAGTTCTTTTCTTCTTCCACTTCTTAATTATTTGTTGTTACCATTATAAAATAATAAATCCAGTATCTTATATATACTGTGATGTTATTATAATTATGGTACAACCATATTCATTATTCTATCCACCCTTTGAACAACATGTCACCATACGTGCGTACGTACGACTTACCGTCTCCACGTCGTGGTGTAATTGTTATTCAATATATTATTATTTGAATGGGTATAATAATGATTTTTAATTAATGTAAATAATAAATATAACATGATAATTATTCTGTATATATGATATACCATCCAATTATATATCATTTTAATATCAAAAGAATGATATTTTCGCTCGTGCGTATGTACGGACTACCGTCTCCACGAGCGCGATGAGATTCATTCTCCATCATATCCATTCAAGTATAATTATCATTTGATGATTTAAAAATAATGTTTAATGACTTGATATCATTCTGGATATGAAAAAGATACAACCTAACCATTACAAACATGGCTTACGTAACAAAACATATAAAAGAAAACGAGTAAGTTAACACCCAAAACGACGATAATACTAAGATATTATTAACAAAGAAATGTTAAAAGATCATATATGATATCATATTAATATATATGATTCTTTTATAATTTAATAACAATTATTTCACCATTATACAGAAGGTTAACCTACCCTAAACCAAGGAAAAGTACATGGTAAGGGGTTTTCATCTCACTCCTTATTCCCGTGAGATTTATGCCATATTGCCACCATTACCTTTTGTGTGGTGTATGTACTGCCCATAATTATATTATTTGTGTGATAAACTTTAATTTATGTGTATTTTAATATTAATTTTATGATACCTCTTTCATGGGTTGTATGTTTCTTAAGTTACCAAATTGGTAAGGGTTTATTTCACAATCTCTTCATTATCCGAGGTTGTTTATACGCAATTATCTACTGGGATCTCTTTATCATCCACATCCATGTTCCTTAAAAATGTATTTAAAAACATTTTTACTATTTACTAGACAATGGGTTAAAGTCATTTATACCCTTATGTGTTTTGAAAGGAATCTTTCCATCGTTTTCCAAACAAGGCACTTTTAACCTTTTCGACAAATTTAAGGTAAGAATGTCTTTTTTTAACTTATACGGTGGGTGCGGCTATTTACCGCCGTTATAAAATCATCAAAGCTTCCCTTAGAATCTTATAAGAATATTTTCAAAGTAAATGTTTTATTTTATAATTATGTGACTTTTAAATGATTTCAAAATGAATATTTTAAGAATTTGTGAAATGTACTCTTTATTAAGATCATAATTTTAAATGTTTTAAAGATTTATCTTTCTAAATATTTTTAATTAATGTCCATATTTTCAAAATGATTTTAAGGATTTATTTATATGGACATGAATTTTTTGAAATGATATTTCTTTTCAAAAGTTTCAAAGTGGTATGGGACACTTTGATTCAAAAACCTCTTTTAAATTACTTCATTTATAAATGTGTGACTTTTAAATGATTTCGAGAAAAGAGATATTTCTATCAAATAGTTTTGATTTTCATCTATGTCAATATCCTTTGATGGATTTTAATCTTATTTGAAGTTAATTTATTATGATACAAACTTTTGTATTGTATTGAAGGTTTTGTGATATGTTTTACTGTGGATGTGTTATTTTTATACCATTCATGGTTTATAGAGAAAGTATTGAAATTTTGTATGCTAGTTTTAATACGAATGTTTATGTTACGTTTAAAACTTTTCATATGGTAATGAATTGGACTTAGTAAGTGACAGGTGGAGCCCTCTATAGCTCCTCGATGCATCGGTAGGTCTCATGAGACAAACTAGTGTCTTGGAACAAGGCCTTGACAAAAACTTATTTGTAGTCTTGGCATGAGGCCTTGGCTATGTGATTATGATAGTCTGGCATTATGCATTCCATCATTATGAAAGTTATTATTGATATTGCATGTGATTATTCTATTAGTAGAATATCCATGTGAATAAGTAAATGACATTATTTCATTTTACTTTTTCCATACTATGTTGAAGTTCAAGTATAAAAGGCTTTTGTTTTAGTTATACATTGCCTTAAATGTTTATTCTTATTTATGAAAGTTTCTGCTATATTGTTATCCTTACTGGGCATTTGAGCTCACCCCTTTTCTATGTTTTATTTTTCCCAGGATGTGAAGAAGTAATTTTTGAATGATCTATAGGGATAATGTGAGGGGATAAGAGTGTGGACTATAGAGACTATGTTGTTATAGTTTTCATTTTATGATGTAATGTAAACCTTATGAATATATCTAGTGTTTCCAAGGATACTAAACCAATCGGTCTTTCGTGATTTGATCTTTCCTATGATCATGCCAATGTTATATAATAATGCACCGACTCTGGGTCACTGGGGTTGGGGCGTTACAATTACTTTATTATATTTTAATCTATTAAGAAATTCCAAGAGTGCCCCTCCCCTCAATTATAAAAGGCACCCCTCATTTCTCTTATTAACACCACTTTGAGCCATATATATTGACCATAAACTAAAAAAATACTATATAAAATTACTTATAAACATTATATAGGATCCGGTATTCTCAAAATACCAATCCTTGGATCCTTAAGAGGCGATCTAAAGGAGTTGTTTCAAAAAAGAGGTAATTTCCTTAATAAATCACTTCTTTTTAATTATTCTTTTACCTCCTATAAATATATTATATTATTATTTAAATAATTAATTTATTATACTATATATTATTAAATTTTATTATTATTATGATACCATCTTTATTCAACCTATTTTCCATGAAATGGTAAGTGAAAGTATCGCTCGTGCGTACGTACAACTAACTGTCTCCATGTAGAGATACAATTCATTTCCCATAACCATATTTTATTGATGAGTATTATGATGGTTTTAATGATTATATATGATATTAATTAATTTATTATGTTTTTTAATTATAATATTATATATACCTTCCTACCTTCCAAATTATTGGAAAATGATAATGTTGCTCGTGCATATGTGTGGACTACCACCTCCACGAAGCGATGCGGTACATTTTTCATCTTCATTTTATAGGGATGGTAATAAGGATACATTTTATGAATATATATGATTTATATGTTATAATAATTATTCTATAATTATGAATTATCATTTATCTTTCTTTAATTCCATCCATCGAAAAGTGAAAATAACGTTCATGTGTACATACGACTTACCATCTCCATGAACAGTGAAATTAATTTCTCTATCTATAAATTTTATGTATGACTATAAATATGTATATAATTAAAATATATGATATTTATATCATTATTAACATTATATAAATGATATAACCATAATCAAAGTACAATTATCAAGATTTATGAACTGAATCATGCTTGAAAAACGATGCAGAAGTCGCCTATAACAACGATTTCAATAAAAAATTGTTAATAAAAAAGTGATAAGATGTCATAAATAAATAAAATATGATATTATAGATATGAATATGTTTATTTAATATATTTATAATATATTTATATTTATTTTACATGAGTTTCTAATTTGTACTATGAAAGGCGAGACTTGAGGTAAGGGGTTTATATTTCAATCATATTTTAATCAAGATTATTTATGCTTGAATTTATGTTGAGGAAATTATATGATTATTACATGATAAATACCTTTAATTTTTATTATCCTCTAGTTATTTATTTATAAATACATTATTTAATTTCATTTTCCTTAATTTAAGTACTCAAGAGACTGAAATAATGTTTTTAAAAAACAACAACCATGTTTTACTATTCATTAGAGAATCATTATCTTACATGATAATGTTTTCTAAAAATATTTTTACTATTATCCAATTATTATTTAAATTAATTTTTACCCTTATTTTAATTTTTACAAAATGGGTTAAAAGGAATCATCTTGTCATTTTCTAAATGAGGTAATTTTTGACCTTTTACCAAAAAAGTGAAAGGAATGTTTTGTTTTAACTTATATTACATGAAAAAAATTACTTCCATAATGAATAATAAATTATTTTAAGTTTAATTTAAAATTTTACATAGTTATTTTCAAAGAATTTTTTTCTATAATTTTTTTGAAATTTTAATATTTTAAAGAACTTATTTAAAAATGGAAAGTGTATTTTCCTCAGGAATGGTTTTAATAATTTTTTTATTCATCAACAACAATAGCCTTTGGAGTTGCTTATGTTTACTAAGGATATTATCCAATGGTACCATATTTGGATGGGTTATGATTATGATGATGATATATTTATGAAACCCATTTATTTTCCATGGGTTGTTCTATGATGAGATTATGAAATATTCACGAAACCCATTTTCTTTGCATGGGTTTTGATATAGTGAGATAATAATTGTTTTATGATATTGTGGATCACATATGTATGGATTTCATTATGTGATGGGTGGGCCCAAAATTATATATCCATTCTATGCATCAGGTAAAGTTTTATATCTCATAATATAATTATGGGAATCAAGTCAACATGATTGATCCATTATGGGAAACAAATTGATGTTGTTGATCCATTATAGAAAAAAATTCAATGTTCTTGATCCACTATTTGAAACAGGTGTTGAGGCCTGATCCATTATGATTTGATGGTCTTGGTAGTTAAATTTGACATATGAAATGGTTTCTATACCTATGATGGTGCCACAATTGTATGACATGAGATTATGGTTCATGATTGATTTTATGATGATTTTTCACTGTAACAGCCCAAGATTTTATAAAAAAATATTCTTTTTAATTTTATTAAAGTCTTGTGTTGTACGCTACACCAAAAGGAGCTTGCACAACACGTATCCTTGACTTGCCTTGCATTACACGCAATCACGACCTTCCTCGATAGCGTGTGTAATACGCAATACCGAGTTTCACTAAACAACGATATGCTATTAAAATATTATTAAAACTAGCCATTATGAATAGTAATAACCACTTTTTAAAACTCTGTAAATCTTATTTTTCAAAATGAACTTCATTTTTGGATTCGGAGTATCGAATTTAGCCTAAGGTGAAATTTTGGTACTTTTCGGATAACTTTCATATTCTGATGAATAGTGAAAATTACTAAATTATAATTAAAAATAGCTTTTTTAATCGAAATAATTAATAGTGATAAATTATTAATTTCAGTGGTTTTAAAGTATATTTAGAATATATTTTTACAATTTAATACAATGTTGGTCATTGGATGTAATTTCACATTTAAACCAGACATAATCAAGTGTCAATCTTTTGATAGATATTGTTTCTTAAAAACACGCTATTTGTTTTAACAGCGGGATTTAATTATAAAATTAATTAATGCAAATTCTATGATATGAATTTGGTAAAATAGACTTCATTTTTAAATTCGGAATATGAAATATATCTTAGGATGAAATTTTGGCATTGTTCTGAAAAACATCAATTTTTGATGAATAGTGAAACTACTAAGTGATAGTTAAAAAAATTAATTTCTTCATAAATCTTAATTTTACCGCTTCTGTGAATGAAATTTCAAAAATCCGAGAGACACGGTTGATGTCAGTAAGTAAAATGTGGTTCAATGAGATGAAAATAATTTTTGGTGAATAGTAACTTTTTACTTTTTTTTACCACGGTTAATAGTAAATAGGGTAACTAAGGGTAAATATGATATTACTATTACCCTAACACATGTCCTAATTCTATTGGATAAGTGTAATTCGACCAAAAACAACCTTATGAATATAATATGACCATTTAGGTCCACTTGGATTAGATTATGACATTTAATATTATATTATTTAATGAATAGTTAAAATAGTTAAAATCAAAGTTTAATAACTAAAAATTTTTTAATATGGGGTTATACATAAGATGAATTCGACTATAAATATTCATTAGAAAGATAAAAAGATTTCCTACATAATGATATTTTATTTATAATTTTTAGACTTTAAATAAATTAATTTATTTATGACACAACGATGATGCAGTAATTACCCTTTTAAGGAAATATTAACATAATTGATGTTATAAATGCTCAAATGAATGTAATTTGAGACTTTTTATGAATTCCACTAATTTTCTAGGTTACTATGATATATTAATGTTGATTTAATCAACTTGGTTCGAACATATAATTCTGTTATGACTTTCACAAAAATCATATATCAAATAGTGTCAAAATTGACACAAAATAGTTTTTAAATCAAATATTATATTATTAATTGTTATTTTATTCCTAAAAATCTAAGGATCGGCCAAATGACTTAGATAAGGATATATATATTAATAATAAACAATTTGGGGTTCGTTTGGCATGTTATAGTAAGTGTATTAACCATATAGTGAAAGAAAACAAAAAGACACGGTAAAAGTTAAATTAATTAACTTAGAGTTAAATCTAATTGATAAGGTTAAAATAATACCCTAAACTTGTCTAAATCCTATTGGTTGATAGGATTTCGACCCATCCCCACTTTAGCTTCAAAATAAGACCCTTTGGAACCATTATAAACCGATTTTGACTTTAATATAAAATAATATTTTGAGATATTCCTAAGGTGCCCCTCTCCTCCCTTATAAAAGGACACCTCCTCCCCCTCCTCCTCACACCAATTTGAGCACTAAAGCTCGGCAAAACCCTGCCATTTTCTCCTCTCCACTTCCCTAGAAACATCCTAGAGGTTCTGGTCTTCCTCAAAGACCAATTCTAGTTCCCTAAGAGGAGGTCTCAAAGAGGCACTTCAAAGAAGAGGTAATTACCGTTACCAATTCTTTCATCTTTATTTCTTCTTCCACTTCTTCTTCTTAGGTTGTTTCATTATGAAGTAATAACATCAGTATCACTCATATACTGATATGTTATTATAAATATGAAACAACCCTAATTCACCTTCTATCCATCCTACGGAAAAATGAAATCACCGCGCGTGCGTACGTACGGAATACCGTCTCCACGCCGTGATGTAATCTATTTTCCACCATCACCTTACAAGGATGGGTATAATGGTGTAATGAGTAACTATATATGATTATTATGAAGTAATATTGATACTGAAATAATATATATATACTCCAATACAATTCCACGATCATAGGAATGATATCATCACTCGTGCGTACGTACGGAATACCGTCTCCACGATGTGATGCGACTCGTTCTACATGATCTTCATTTCATAATGATTATATAAATGAATTGAATGAATGAATATGGTATATACTACACTAATACCATTCTGGAAATGAATTATCTATAACCTAAAGATAAGAATAAGAATTTATTCGACAAAACACGCATAAGAACAAAAAGTTATAAAGACCCGAGTAACAAGTAACAATGAAATATTATTAACAAGAAGCTAAGAATATGACCATATATGATATGATATCAATATTTATGATTCTGGAATAAGTCAATAACATTATTTAAACCATTATACAAGAGCTTCGGACACGTATAAAGCAAATCGGACCTAAGGTAAGGGAAATATCACAATCTCATCCGAGATTGTTTATTCATAAGTATTTACTGGGGTGTATTTTATCATCCACATCCATGTTCCCTCAATATGTAATATTGTTTCCATCCACTTGCAATAGTTTAAATCCAATTTTACCCTTAGGTGAGTTTTTAGTAAAGAATATGAAAGGAATCTTTTGTCGTTTTTCCGTACGAGGTACTTTTTGACTTTTCCGACAAAAGTACGAGAAGAATGTTTTTTTTAACTTATACGGCATGAATGGATTTTTAAAAACATTATTTCCAAGAAGCTTCCTTTACAAGTTTTCAAGTTTATTTTTAATCAAATTCTTTTATTTTAAAGTTGTATGACATGTTATGAAAGGAAAAATGTTTTTGACGAAGAAAGGATATTTTCCTCAAGAATGGATTTCAAGTGTTTTATCAAAATTATTTTACATCTAAGATAATAAAGGGTTCTGTTTTTATCCCTATTATTACATTGATTTGATCATGTTGTGATGGAATTATTTTTATGAATTCCTTTATCTTATATGAATTTATTTATGATGTCATGATGTTTCAAGAATCCCATTTTTGTTACATGTGTTATGTGATGATGTATGTTTTATGATTATGTGGCACACATAAGAAAGGATTCATTATAAGATGGGTGGGACCTATATCTCCCTCCAATGCATTGGGTAAAGATTTTATATCTCATGAGATAGACATGGCTGGAACGGTAGGTTATACCGGTTCAGTGAAACAGGACTGGAACGAGGGTGACTCGATTCAGAAAGGGACTTTGTCCACTAAGATAGTCTTGGCAATGAGTCTTGACTAACAAGAAATGATTCTCTATGATTATGTGTGTATGCCACTAAGTTTCAGGTTTTAAGTTATGATTATTGGTATTTCATTTCACTTCTATGATTTATCCCATGATATGATATTATGAGCTCTTTTGCCGGTTAAGATTTCCAAAAGCTATGTTCTTATGTATATGATGTGATTGATATTTCTTTTGTTTACCCTTACTGAGCATTTGA
This sequence comes from Viscum album, assembly GCA_963277665.1. Classification (NCBI taxonomy): domain Eukaryota; kingdom Viridiplantae; phylum Streptophyta; class Magnoliopsida; order Santalales; family Viscaceae; genus Viscum; species Viscum album. Next base: position 779,170,662 of record OY728125.1, read on the forward strand.
GCTCACCCTTTTATGTTTTCTTTTCCCCAGGATATAAAGAAAGGTTTTAGGTAAAAAAAAGGGAAGATCTTTATGGGAGATATTGAAGATCTTTCACCACGATTAGAAGATTACGTTCCGAGTTTCCAAAGACACTAAACTATTACGATCCTTGTGTGTGTGTTTTTGTTATGTACTAAGTATTCCGCAAATGTAATGTAATGTCCATGTACGTCAAATACGGGTCTCTACAGTTGGTATCAGAGGAAAGGTTTAGTCAACCTTTGGAAACTAGGATGCGAAAACGTTAGTGAGATCCCTAGAGATATTTCTAAGGTATGTCTAGGGATGTCCCTAGGGATAAGTATACGTATAGGTTATAGTAATAGAATTACGATAACGATCATAGAATTAAACCTAAGATGTTGGATATTGAAGGTACTCCCCCTTTATTATGTTGTTTTCCCTAGCATGATTTTTGCCTCTCACACTATTCTTTTTGGGTTTTAGACAATGGCTGGAACCCGAAGGAACCGTGTTGATCAATGCAATGGACAATGTAATGATTGCCCTCCTGAACAAACAAATGTTATGGGAGATGGAGTGAAAAATCTTATTGCTATACTTACACAAGCTATGAATCATTCTGGACTTCCAAATGAGCAGAGAAGGGAACAATATTCTATTGAGTCCTTCATGAGGCAACGTCCACCTTCTTTCAATGGGTCTTCTGATCCACTTTTGGCTGAACAATGGATCAGTACTACTGAAAAGATATTTTCAGTTCTTCAATGTTCTGAACAAGATAAAGTCATCTTAGCAGTATATCGTTTGGAAGGTGAAGCTGATCAATGGTGGAATCTTATCAAGAATACGAGGCCAAGAGATGAAATTGAGTCCATGGAATGGGACGAGTTCAAGAACTTGTTTTTCAGTAAGTACTTCCCTCGTATTCTTCGAACAAAGATGGAGAAAGAGTTTCTTGAACTGAAGCAAAGGGACGATGAATCTGTTGGTACCTATGAAGCAAATTTTACAAGACTTGCAAGGTACGCTTCTGGTATTATCATCCAACCTGAAAGTAAAGTTGATCGATTTTTCAGTGGCTTAAAACCAGGTCTTCGAAGGGCATTAGCTATAAGAGACTTCAGTAGCTATGAAGAAATTGTGCGTTGTGCTATCAAGGTAGAAATGGAAGTTGGTGTTACATATCCATCTCATGGTTTTGACAAGAAACGAAAGATGGAGTTCAAGGAGAAATCTCAGAATAATGGTGAAAAGAAGATGAATATTTCCTTATGCACAAAGTGTGGAAAGAAGCATGGTGGAGATTGTCTTAAAGGGACTAGAAAATGTTTTAAGTGTGGAAAAGAAGGTCATCGAGCAGCTGAGTGTCGAAGTAATGGAAAAAGGGTTTCTAATGATGTGAATAAAGCAAACACTGCAGAGAACGCACCGCCAACACTTCAATGCTTCAAGTGCAAGGAAACGGGGCATTATGCTAATAAATTCCCTAATCCAAGGGTTAGTGATGATCGACATGAGCAACCGCTTAAGGCAAAGGACAAAGGGAAGTCACATGCGATCACTATTGGCAATGTTGAATATGACAACGATGTGGTGGAATGATTAAGTGTTTATGTAATGGGATTCCAAAATAATGTTGTATCTTGGAATATTGGAATATTTATGTATTGGTCTAATGTGGTATTCAAAGTGATTGAGATATTATGCGCATAATGAAGGGAAAACGAGAAAATGAAATGTTTAACAGTATTCATGAGCTCATGATTGATATAAGGACTAAGTGATATCATGGTTTGAGTATATAGATTTTTGAGGATTTTAGTATGTGGAAGGTGTTAACTTTTAACTGCATTCATGTTTTCACTAAGGTATTCAAGAGAATACACGATTAAGGACTTTGAATGTTTGGAATGTGACCAACAAAACATATCTTATGATATATGGGGATCGATGATGGTGTTAAATCTCTGGTAACCATTTTCACTATATTATGAGAGTCGACTGCAGTATTATGGATAAGCCTAAAAGATTGGAATGGATTATGTTGGACATAAGTTAGTATTGTTTGTTTTTTCGATATTATTGATGGGATGTTATATAGTTTTGGAAAAAGGACAACCTGCAGGACGGGCGACAGCCCATCGCTTCGGACAAGGCTGTGGGAATCGAACCCACAACCGAAGTGAGACTGGCCTTTATCGCCTACCACTGGCCTACAGGAAGTCCCTGTTTAGTAGAAACTAGTTTTATTATATTAAGCAGTATGATATATGAAGTATAAGTCCATTTTAGGAACCATATATGATTAATCTCACTATAGATCGACTTATGCATATAATTTTTGCTAACCTTTTGTTTGAGACAGATGGAATGACCCGTCATTCTATCACATGATCTTCTAACACTTCATGAATAACAAATTCAACTTCATTTATTTAAGAGATGAAGTGGAAATTGTTCAAGTCACGAACAACAGTGAGATTGTACCAAAATAAAGTAAGTATTTATTCTAATTCAAATTTTCAACTTTAGGGAAATGATCTTGAAAACCAAAAATGTTGTCCTAGTGATCTTATACCTGATGAATCAGATGGTACCTTATATCATCACAAATCTATGGATTTGTGATTACTGGCTTTTCCATAGCCATGTTCTCTACCACTCTCCATCAGAACATGATGGTTAGATTTCTCTTCCATATCCATATTTTCACCTATGTGGAAACCCAATGATTAGTTTATTTGGGTAACCGTTACGTTTCATACTTTTATTTTTAAAGATTGGTTTTGATATTCCTTTTTACGATGTGGGTTTCTATTAAAGAAACTTTTCAAATAGTAAACCATTTATAACCCCGACGAATTTCGAGGGCGAAATTCATTTTAAGGGGGGTAGAATGTAACAGCCCACGATTTTATAAAAAAATATTCTTTTTAATTTTATTAAAGTCTTGTGTTGTACGCTACACCAAAAGGAGCTTGCACAACACGTATCCTTGACTTGCCTTGCATTACACGCAATCACGACCTTCCTCGATAGCGTGTGTAATACGCAATACCGAGTTTCACTAAACAACGATATGCTATTAAAATATTATTAAAACTAGCCGTTATGAATAGTAATAACCACTTTTTAAAACTCTGTAAATCTTATTTTTCAAAATGAACTTCATTTTTGGATTCGGAGTATCGAATTTAGCCTAAGGTGAAATTTTGGTACTTTTCGGATAACTTTCATATTCTGATGAATAGTGAAAATTACTAAATTATAATTAAAAACAACTTTTTTAATCGAAATAATTAATAGTGATAAATTATTAATTTGAGTGGTTTTAAAGTATATTTAGAATATATTTTTACAATTTAATACAATGTTGGTCATTGGATGTAATTTCACATTTAAACCAGACATAATCAAGTGTCAATCTTTTGATAGATATTGTTTCTTAAAAACACGCTATTTGTTTTAACAGCGGGATTTAATTATAAAATTAATTAATGAAAATTCTATCATATGAATTTGGTAAAATAGACTTCATTTTTAAATTCGGAATATGAAATATAGCTTAGGATGAAATTTTGGCATTGTTCTGAAAAACATCAATTTTTGATGAATAGTGAAACTACTAAGTGATAGTTAAAAAAATTAATTTCTTCATAAATCTTAATTTTACCGCTTCTGTGAATAGAATTTCAAAAATCCGAGAGACACGGTTGATGTCAGTAAGTAAAATGTGGTTCAATGAGATGAAAATAATTTTTGGTGAATAGTAACTTTTTACTTTTTTTTACCACGGTTAATAGTAAATAGGGTAACTAAGGGTAAATATGATATTACTATTACCCTAACACATGTCCTAATTCTATTGGATAAGTGTAATTCGACCAAAAACAACCTTATGAATATAATATGACCATTTAGGTCCACTTGGATTAGATTATGACATTTAATATTATATTATTTAATGAATAGTTAAAATAGTTAAAATCAAAGTTTAATAACTAAAACATTTTTAATATGGGGTTATACATAAGATAAATTCGACTATAAATATTAATTAGAAAGCTAAAAAGATTTCCTACATAATGATATTTTATTTATAATTTTTAGACTTTAAATAAATTAATTTATTTATGACACAACGATGATGCAGTAATTACCCTTTTAAGGAAATATTAACATAATTGATGTTATAAATGCTCAAATGAATGTAATTTGAGACTTTTTATGAATTCCACTAATTTTCTAGGTTACTATGATATATTAATGTTGATTTAATCAACTTGGTTCGAACATATAATTCTGTTATGACTTTCACAAAAATCATATATCAAATAGTTTCAAAATTGACACAAAATAGTTTTTAAATCAAATATTATATTATTAATTGTTATTTTATTCCTAAAAATCTAAGGATCGGCCAAATGACTTATATAAGGATATATATATTAATAATAAACAATTTGGGGTTCGTTTGACATGTTATAGTAAGTGTATTAACCATATAGTGAAAGAAAACAAAAAGACACGGTAAAAGTTAAATTAATTAACTTAGAGTTAAATCTAATTGATAAGGTTAAAATAATAACCTAAACTTGTCTAAATCCTATTGGTTGATAGGATTTCGACCCATCCCCACTTTAGCTTCAAAATAAGACCCTTTGGAACCATTATAAACCGATTTTGACTTTAATATAAAATAATATTTTGAGATATTCCTAAGGTGCCCCTCTCCTCCCTTATAAAAGGACACCTCCCCCCCCTCCTCCTCACACCAATTTGAGCACTCAAGCTCGTCCAAACCCTGACATTTTCTCCTCTCCACTTCCCTAGCAACATCCTAGAGGTTCTGGTCTTCCTCAAAGACCAATTCTAGTGCCCTAAGAGGAGGTCTCAAAGAGGCACTTCAAAGAAGAGGTAATTACCGTTACCAATTCTTTCATCTTTATTTCTTCTTCCACTTCTTCTTATTAGGTTGTTTAATTATGAAGTAATAACATCAGTATCACTCCTATACTGAAATGTTATTATAAATATTAAACAACCCTAATTCACCTTCTATCCATCCTACGGAAAAATGAAATCACCGCGCGTGCGTACGTACGGAATACCGTCTCCACGCCGTGGTGTAATCTATTTTCCACCATCAACTTACAAGGATGGGTATAATGGTGTAATGAGTAACTATATATGATTATTATGAAGTAATATTGATACTGAAATAATATATATATACTCCAATACAATTCCACGATCATAGGAATGATATCATCACTCGTGCGTACGTACGGAATACCGTCTCCACGATGTGATGCGACTCGTTCTACATGATCTTCATTTCATAATGATTATATAAATGAATTGAATGAATGAATATGGTATATACTACACTAATACCATTCTGGAAATGAATTATCTATAACCTAAAGATAAGAATAAGAATTTATTCGACAAAACACGCATAAGAACAAAAAGTTATAAAGACCCGAGTAACAAGTAACAATGAAATATTATTAACAAGAAGCTAAGAATATGACCATATATGATATGATATCAATATGTATGATTCTGGAATAAGTCAATAACATTATTTAAACCATTATACAGGAGCTTCAGACACGTATAAAGCAAATCGGACCTAAGGTAAGGGAAATATCACAATCTCATCCGAGATTGTTTATTCGTAAGTATTTACTGGGGTGTATTTTATCATCCACATCCATGTTCCCTCAATATGTAATATTGTTTCCATCCACTTGCAATAGTTTAAATCCAATTTTACCCTTAGGTGAGTTTTTAGTAAAGAATATGAAAGGAATCTTTTGTCGTTTTTCCGTACGAGGTACTTTTTGACTTTTCTGACAAAAGTACGAGAAGAATGTTTTTTTTAACTTATACGGCATGAATGGATTTTTAAAAACATTATTTCCAAGAAGCTTCCTTTACAAGTTTTCAAGTTTATTTTTAATCAACTTATTTTATTTTAAAGTTGTATAACATGTTATGAAAGGAAAAATGTTTTTGACGAAGAAAGGATATTTTCCTCAAGAATGGAGTTCAAGTGTTTTATCAAAATTATTTTCCATCTAAGATAATAAAGGGTTATGTTTTTATCCCTATTATTACATTGATTTGATCATGTTGTGATGGAATTATTTTTATGAATTCCGTTATCTTATATGAATTTATTTATGATGTCATGATGTTTCAAGAATCCCATTTTTGTTACATGTGTTATGTGATGATGTATGTTTTATGATTATGTGGCACACATAAGAAAGGATTCATTATAAGATGGGTGGGACCTATATCTCCCTCCAATGCATTGGGTAAAGATTTTATATCTCATGAGATAGACATGGCTGGAACGGTAGGTTATACCGGTTCAGTGAAACAGGACTGGAACGAGGGTGACTCGATTCAGAAAGGGACTTTGTCCACTAAGATAGTCTTGGCAATGAGTCTTGACTAACAAGAAATGATTCTCTATGATTATGTGTGTATGCCACTAAGTTTCAGGTTTTAAGTTATGATTATTGGGATTTCATTTCACTTCTATGATTTATCCCATGATATGATATTATGAGCTCTTTTGCCGGTTAAGATTTCCAAAAGCTATGTTCTTATGTATATGATGTGATTGATATTTCTTTTGTTTACCCTTACTGAGCATTTGAGATCACCCTTTTATGTTTTCTTTTCCCCAGGATATAAAGAAAGGTTTTAGGTAAAAAAAAAGGGAATATCTTTATGGGAGATATTGAAGATCTTTCACCACGATTAGAAGATTACGTTCCGAGTTTCCAAAGACACTAAACTATTACGATCCTTGTGTGTGTGTTTTTGTTATGTACTAAGTATTCCGCAAATGTAATGTAATGTCCATGTACGTCAAATACGGGTCTCTACACTCACTCTTATGATTCATGTCTTTTGAAATGATAATTATCTATGCCATGAATCATGTTTATGATAATTGATAGATTGGGGATAAATTGTGTGTGTTATGGTTAGTATCTCATACCCATATGATTATCTTATTATATTGTTTGGGACTCAGTTCACTCATAAGTAATTGAACCTAGTTGGCCACATGGACTCAAGCGCACCTCCTTATATGCTAAAGGATACTGACTACATCCTAGGTAGACAATCAAGCATCCATGACTAGACTCTCTCCCTTGTCCCTACCTGCAACCAAGAGGTATATTCAGGTACTAGTCGGTGGATTAAAAAGGGTATGAGGTATAGTCAGTATTCCACCAATAATGGTGTCTAGAGATATCCAGTATGTGAATATAAAATGTCATGACCCGTCCCAGTGGGGCATGTGTCATGACTCTTCAAGCCCTCCTCCAATAGTCCAAGGGCTGGTGACTAGCACAAAGAAGGCATTACACTAACATGTGAGACCTTAGCCTAAGTACCTATACGCACACACACACACATTTCCAATCCTATACAATGCTAAAATGTAAAAACAACTGAACAAACATGTATGCATACATCTAAATCCAAAAATTAGAGTATGACTGGAAGTACATGAAAGTAAACAGGGCCAAATACAAGCCCACCATAAAGATTCTAAAACACAAGTCCAACTTGAAAGTAAAGGGACTACTGTCTAAATACTGTAGAAACACACCCTAGTCTATCCAGTCTCACTAAGAACCATTTGGTCTATGTCTATCAAGGACTCTATCGAAAGGTTGGTCATCTGCACAAGACACGATACGTGTGGGAAAATCCCATGTAGGGGTGAGTATAACAATACCCAGTAGGACACCCTAAAACCAAAAAGCATACAACAAAGGAAATACACTCATATCTATAAATGTATATGTCTATAACACATATAATAAGAAGATCCAAATATACTCAACAAATACACATAGTCTAAAGGTAATTCACGACTGCAGTTTACCCACCTAGGATTCTGGCTTGAATATTCCACATGTAACTCATCCAGGAGAACACACTACTGATTATGATAGAACTGATGACGCCTGAAGAGATATGATACATAGATGAGGATCACTCCCAATTCCATAAGGCGATACCAACAAAATCAATCTGGATTAACCCACTAAGTAGAGGATCGATTCCTATGTACTATTGTTCATGATGATACCAAGAAATCTACCTAGGGAACAAAGATGAGTATAAGATCTCATTTCAGGACTCACAAAGGGATTCCAACAACTCTATCCAGAAATTCCTAATAAAGGGATCATTTTCCTAGGAGTAGGAGACGATTCCACACTAACCTTTATGGAATGGATAAGGGGAACACACCCTAATGAAACTTGTCCAAGTCAATGAGGACAAGAGCTTCAATCCATGTATAAAAGAGTACACAGTGTGTAGTATGGATCACATGCCTTGTCACTTGACCCTGGGTCCTGCTCATGTAAATGGCTCATGTCATCATGTTGTGTCTGTGTGGAGGAGTACACATCGTGTAGGATGCCCATGTACTTCATCCCATGTCTGTGTACCTATGAGGTATGAACCGAGTCTCTGGGAAGGGGTCACACACTTTGTGATAGGGATCACACACTATGTGATCCTTAACTTCTACCCAAAACCCTAACTGCTATTCAGGGGCCCCCACACATTGTTTAGATCTAGTTTACATGCCGTATAGCATATGATTTTCCAAAAAATCCAGATTCTTCCTTCGCACGTCTTGGCCGATCCTCCAGCCTCTGATCAGTCAACCACCTTGTTAGGAAATCAAATATCCCGTCTCATCCAAGCCTCCCCATCATTGAACAACATGTCTCATAATCTAATATTCTCAGAAAATGTATCTAAGAATCACTCTTCACTGTGAACTAAAGAACACTGAAGAACATGAAATTGGGTATCCTCAGTCATCTGATTCTCCTCCACTTCCACCTTTTCACCATCATCGTGTCATGTCAATCCCAGATCTATGATATCGGATAATTTCACCAAGAAACAAGTGTGCAATGATCGATTGATTGGGATATGTCAAACCATGGGACAAACAAAGAATGCCCATGATGAACACAGAATCGAGGGATAAAATCACAAGAAAAATATAGTGGAATGAACCTTAATCTATGTTCATGTTGATCTTGATTAGTTTCCATTAGAATGAAAAACAAAGAATCAACAATTTGAGTCATGAAGAAATTCTCCAAAAATAACCCCGAAATAAACCCCTCCCACAAATACGCATGATCCAAAGATAAATATTTTGGTTAATTGATCTATCTTCATCATAGGAATCAATAATGGGGAAAGAAACAAAAACAAAATAACTATCCTACCACTATTTGGATCAATTAATAATGAAGAATGATGCGGTGTCATTATCATTGGAGAGATCCTTCAATTTCGTTGAACATCAATCGTCAATCCATGATCCAGTCTTTATTCGCCAAAGAGATCTCCTCCAATGGATCTAATGGATCTCATTGAATCATAGGGTTATGAGGCTAAACCTAAAATTATTCCATAATCACATATTTAAAATAAATAGAATTAGGTCACTATGTCACGGTGTCGCTGCGTCAAAAATAATTTAATTAATTATTTTATTTATTTTATGCCCGTAAGAAATTTTCTACAAATGACCCACATCGACCAAGATTAAGTCACGCCTAGGGTAAAACCAAAATTCTGAATTCAACGGTGCCCTAATATTTATGATCTAAGAATCCATTCAGAAGTTATTCCCCTTTTTTAGAAAAAAATGAAAGCACATGCTATTTAATATATTTAATATATTTCAAACATTTATTTCAGGAACATCAGGTCTCATAGTCGCATTTTATTTAGCACCTTGTCTCAAAAATAATCCACATAATATACAAAAATAATACAAAGAAAATTCAAGACATTAAATTCTCCCCACCTTGGGTATTTACATACCGAAAATCCAAAACATGGGATACATAAAGAGATATGGGTAATGAGCATGAATCTGAGCCTCTTGTTCTCACAGGATCTTCTAAAGATTCCTATGCTTCCACCTGACATGCACTAAAGGAATCTGTCATCAATGAAGTATCCTCTCACACCGATCCTAGATCTCTACTAGGTATTCATAAAAGGTATCCCATCCTCAATGTACATCTCACCATAATCGATAATTTGTGATGGGTCATGCATGTAACTCGTTAGCTACGACACGTGGAAGACATCGTGTACCCAGTCTAAATGCAGAGGTAGATTTAAGAAGTATGCCACCTCATCAACTCTACACATTATTTGAAAAGGGCCAATGAATATCAGAGATAGATTGCAGCCTCGACCAAATATATGTAATCCACATTGAGGTGAAACCTAGAGGAACACATGGTTTCCTTCCTCAAACTCTAAAGGAATCCATCGTCTATCTGCATTAGACTTATGATGGATTTGATCGGTCTTCATATTCTCCTGGATGATCTGTACCTTCTCGATTGTAGCTTGCACCAAATCCAAGCCCATGAGTGTCGACTCTCTTAGGTCAGTCCAACAAAGTGACGACCTATAGGGTGGCCCGTACAAATCCTCGAATGGTTTCATATTGGTGGTGGAATGATAGCTATTTTTGTATGAAAACTCCACCAGTGATAGGTGATCCTACCAACTACCACCAAAGTCCAACATAAAAGATCGCATCATGTCCTCCAGAACTTGAATGGTTCACCCAGTATGACCATCAGTTTGGGTGTGAAACACTGTACTCAAGCGTAACTGAGTCCCAAAATCCTTCTATAATATCTTCCACAACCAGGATGTGAAGAAAGAATTATTGTCATAAATGATCATTGATGGAACTATATGGAGTCATATTTTCTCTTAAATGTAGAGGCATCCCGAGATCTCTTCTGAACTCTACTCCCAAATTACTAAGAAGTGGGCCGACTTGGTGAGTCATTCTATGATCACCTAGATGAAATCATTCCCCCTAGAAATATATGGTAATCTTAACATGAAGTCCATAGATATCCCATTCCACTCACACTCTAACACCTCAATGGGTTGAGCTAAACTTGCTGGAACTTGGTGCTCAACCTTCACTTTTTGAAAAGATAGGCATTGAGAGACAAACTCTGGAACTCTATACTTTATCCCTGGCTACCAAAATTGGCGTTGGAGGTCATGATACATATTTTCCACACCTGAATATACCACTAAAGTAGAATTATGAAACTCTCTTAGAACCTCCTCCCAAAACGTCACTAACACCGTTGTTCAGCCTCTGGAAAGAACAACATGCTCCATATCTTTAGAAAATCCATTAGGAGTATGTCCAGTGGATATCTAAGTATTTAGGGTCTCACAGTCGACTCCCCCAAGATATGCCTCCCTGACTTGCTACAAAATCAAATGGGTAACAACCATCGAACATAGGTAATATGGACCATCTCCATCCACAAAGGATAACTACAATGAGACCAACTACTCCAACACCTTGTTCAAAAACCGTGAAAAAAATCTATTTATGAGGGAATCTGCTACCACGTTCCCCTTACCAAAAGTATAGAAACTTTTGAAGTCATAATCCTAGAGGAACTATAAACATCACCTCTATATTAAGTTAATATCCTTATAAGTGAAGATATACTTGAGACTGTTATGGTTAGAATAGATGATAAACCGTTCACCCATCAAGTAGTGTCACCACATATTTAGTGCGAAGACTACCACCACTAACTCAAGATCATGGGTCGTGTAGTTCTTCTCATGTTGTATCAACTGACATGAACCATAGGAAATCACTTCCTACCTCTATATCATAAAACAAAAAATCATAGTTCCTGATGCATCACAGAACACTAAGTATCCGACACCATTCCATGGAAATATCAAGATAGGAGAGCTCATCAAACTCTCTTTCAACTATTGAAAAGCCTGCCGAAACATCTCTGTACACAAAAAAGGCCACTCCTTTTGATTCAAAGCTACCATGGGTACTGATATCCTAGATAAATATGGTATGAATCTATGGTAATAGACTTCCAACCTAATGAATCTCTACACCTTCATCACAATCTTAGGTGGATACTAAGTTAACACTTCCTCGACTTTTGTTGGGTCTTCTACCACTCCATTTGCTGAGATAGCGTGTCCCAGAAAGTGGACCACCTGAATCAAAAACTAATACTTTGAGAGATTTCCATAAATTTAGTGCTCTCAGAGTATGTCCAAAACCATCCTCAAGTGTCTCACGTGATACTCCTCAGACACCGAGTACACTAGGATATCATCAATGAAGACTACCAAAAATCAGTCTTAGTAAGGCTGAAAGATTCGGTTCATGAGTCCCATGAGAACTGCTGGGGAATTCTTCATGCCAAATGGAATCAAAAAGTACTCATAGTGACTATAGTGACATCTGAATGCTATCTTTAGTATATCCTCATCCCATACTTTCAAATGGTGATAGCCTGACCTGAGGTAAACCTTTGAGAACCATCGTGCTCCTCTCAACTAAACAAAGAGGTCATAAATTCTTAGAAATGGATAATTGTTCTTCACAGTCACCTGGTTCAAGTTTCGGTAGTCTACACACAACCTCAAGCTCCCATATTCCTTCTTGGAAAACAAAACTATGGCTACCCAGTGTGAAACATTAGGTCTCATGAAGCCCTTCCTCCGTAAGTCCTCCAACTACACCCTCATATCACAAATCTCTGTCAGAGACATTTGATATGATAGAATAGATATTGGTGCCATCCTAAGGTGTAGATCAATGAAAAAGTCTATCTCTTGATTGGGAGGTAAACTTGGAACTTCCTCAGGGAATACATACTCATACTCCACCACCATTATAGGAAACTAAAACTCATAACATCCACTAAAGTAAGGGTTAGGATATCCAAATTATGATTAATTGGTTTCACCCTCCTATGAATGAGTCTATCTCATGCTTCTTGGGTTTCCTTTTCACCAAAAAAGGAGAACTTGGTTCTATCACCGTGGACACACCACACCCTTTTCCTAAAATATTCAATCTTGGCATAAACTATAGATAACTAGTCCATACCAAGAATGATGTCATAAGGCCTTGATGCTAATACTAAGAGATTTTAACAAAATATCTCACATTTAAGAGTCAATTCACACTTTTTGCACCAATGTGTGATCACTGAATAATCTCTAGTAGGAGTCTACAAGCACAAGGGTCGATCCAAGGGATCAGCTAGAATCTCTAAGTCTTGAAAAAGGTATGTGGAAAGAAAGTAATGACTAGAACATGTGTCTATTGGCACTAAAACTAATGTATAAAATACATTGATCATACCTAAAATCATTTCTGGATCCTCTGTGTCGTAATAATTGATCACCTATAGCTATCCCTGCCCCTATCCTCCATCTCCCAGAGCCTAGATTGGACCACCTAGGGGTGGTGGTAATAATTGGTCAAAGATCCTACAACCTACTTCTACTCTCCCAGCTCCTATTCCACATCTGCTTCCCTACAGACCTATCTACTCCTACCACTACCTCTGTCTTGGTGGCCCATACACAATTTCTCTATTATATGTATGGTGAATTAGACAATCTCGTAAAATATTTCCCCTGCCATCACACAAGTATAAACACTTCTCTATTGGATAACTGGACCCACCATGTGAGCCATAGACTATAGATCCTCTATCCTAGGACCTCCTCCTAAAATGTATCACATGTCCAAGTACCTAAGACTGATGTTGGCTCCCTGTTGCAGAGGTATCTGCACCTACTTGCCCACTACTAACAACCACTGACTGTATCTGCTCAGCCAGGAAACTATCAACCACCAAAGCAGGCTCTAGAACCCCCAAAAGGTAGGAATGCATAGAGGGATAACACTAGCTCAAATGTCTCTATGAATACCTCACTTTAAGGTATGAGCCCTAAAGAACTGGTTATAAACCATATCCATCGATTACCTGGAGAGATTGGTAAACCTTGAGGAATAATCAGTTACTTCCATGCTTCTCTACTGGTGTTGGGGATGCTCATGGATACGTATAGCTCTCAGTGTAGATGGTGATAACTCCTCTCTGAAAAGTCACTCAAACTATGACCATGGTAGAGTTTCTTTATCATATGTTTGGGTAACTAAAACCCACCATTTCCCTGCTGATTTGTGAAGAAGGATCGCCTCTAGGACTACCATCTGCTCTGCTGCTGTCCTAACCATATAGAAAACTTTGGTCATTTCCTTAAGACAGTCCTCAGATTCCCTTGAGTTGGGATTGCCTCGGAACCTAAGGGTTATCTGTCTCTAAAACATATGAAGTGAACTCAGTCTGTGTACCTCATCCATTGGTACTACAATTACCTTGTGCTACTCTACAGGTGGTGGTATGGTTGGTGAATCACTTAGAGGTAACACCTTGGGAACTAGTCCCTGTATCGATGCCTCATCACTGAAAAGATCATCCTCATGATCATGCTAAATCCTAGCTGGCATATGTCATGAAGGTATCTTGAAATTAAAAAGATATACCATAGTCAATGATTATATCTGGAGAGCTGACTCAAAAAGGACATGAAAACCACAACCATTCCTATATGATGCATGAACCATTGTTTCCCCCACTACCAGTGTTCTCATGTACCGAGTCAAAAATTAGGTGATCATAGTCTTGGTGTATGGATACATCAGCTACCACACCAACACTAGAGTCCCTAGCCTGAAATACAAACTCGAAACACTTAACACTGTTTCCCCAAAAAAATCTCACAGACTCTTGGTCCTAAGGTAAAACCAAATACTCTGATACTACTCTATCATGACCCATATCAGTGGGGCCCATGATGCGACTCCCCAAGCTCACCTCCAATAGGACATGGGATGGAGACTAGCACCTAGATGGAATTACACTAACATGGGAGACCTTAGCCTAAGTACTTGTACACACACACACACATATCCAAGCCTATACAATGATTAAATGTAAAAACAACTAAACAACCATGCACACATACATCTAAATACCACAATAAGAGTACAACAGGAAGTAAAAGAAAGTAAATAGGGACAAATACAATCCCACCACAAAGAGTATGAAACAAAAGTCCAACATGAAAGTAAAGGGACTACTGTCTAAATACCACAATAATACACCCCAGTCTTTCCGATCTCACTAAGCATTGTCTAGTCCTGGTCCATCAAGGAATCTGTCAAAAGGTTGGTCATCTTCACAAGAAATGACACATGCGAACAAATACCATGTAGGGGTGAGTATAACAATACCCAATAGGAAATCCTAAAACCACAAATCATACAAAAAAGAAAATACAATCAGCTCTACATAGGTATATTTTGACAAAAAATATACCAAAAATATCCAGATATACTCAATAAAGACACACAGTCTAAAGGTAAGTCACAAATGTAGTATACAAACCTAGGATTCCATCTCACAAATTATATAAGTCACTCATCTAATAGAACACATTCCTAATTTTTATAGCACTGATTATGTCTGAATATTTACGATATATAGATGAGGATCACTCCCAAGGCCATAGGGAAATACCAAAAAACTCAATTTGGATTAACCTTCTAAGTAGAGGATCAACACCCACATACTATTGGTCATGATGATACCAAGAACTCTACCTATGGAATTAAGATGAATAGAGTATCACACTTCAGGATTCACATAGTGATTCTAATGAATCTATATAGGAAGTCTCACTGAAGGGATCATTTTCCTAAGAGTAGGAGACGATACCATACAAAACTTCAGGGAAAGGATAATGGGAACTCACCCTAACAAAACTTTTCCAAGT
This sequence comes from Viscum album, assembly GCA_963277665.1. Taxonomy (NCBI): domain Eukaryota; kingdom Viridiplantae; phylum Streptophyta; class Magnoliopsida; order Santalales; family Viscaceae; genus Viscum; species Viscum album. The sequence continues at coordinate 779,186,421 of OY728125.1, forward strand.
CACGAATTACAAGAGCTTAAAGCCATGTATAAAAGAGTACATGACATGTAGTAGGGATCACATGTTGTGTCACTTGACCACGAGTCCTGTCCATGTAAATGGATCATGTTATCAAGGTGTGTCTGTGTAGGGGAGTAAATGCTGTGTAGGCTTCTAGTGTACTTTACCCCATGTTCGTGTGCCGTCAAGGTATATAATGAGTCTCCAGAAAGGGGTCACACACCGTGTGATTGGGGTCACATTCCGTTTGGTCCTTAAATTCTACCCAAAACCCTATCCTTCACTTAAGGGCCCCCACATGGCATGTAGATCTGGTTTACATGGCGTGTAGCATGGGATTTTCTAGAAATCTAGATTCTTCCTCTGTGCATCTCAATCGATCCTCCGAACTTTGATCTAATGACTGCCTTGTTGGGAAATCAAAGATCCCATCTCATCCAATCCTCATCATCATCAAACAATGCATCCTGTAATCAAATCATCTCAAAAAATGGATCCAATCATCATTATTCATTGTACAACAAAGATTGTTGAAGAACGCGAAATCGGGTATCCACCGTCATCCGATTCATCACCGCTTCCACTTTTTCAACACCATCATGTTCTTATGATCTCAAATCTATGATATTTTATCATTATTCGAAGAAACAGGTTCACAAAGATCGGTTGATTAAGATATGTCAAACCATGGGCCAAACAAAGAACGCCCATGATGAACAAAAAATTAGGGGAGAAAAACACAAGAAAAATATAGAGGAATGAACCTCGATTTATGTTCATGTATATCTCAATCAATTTATATTTAAATGACAAATTAATAATCACTAAATTAAATCACAAAGAAATTATCCTAAAATAACCTCAAAATAAACCCCTCCCTCAAATACACACGATCCATAGATCAATCCATTGGTCGATTGATCCGTGTTAAACATAGAGATCAAGAATGGGGAAAGAAAATAAATCAAACAATTACCCTACCTCAATTTTTATCAATCCTTGACAAAGAATGATGTGAAATCATTGTCATTGGTGAGATCCTTTGATTCTGTTGCATATCGATCATCGATCCATGATCCAGTTGTCATTTTCCAATGGGATCTCCTCCAACAGCTCCAGTGGATCTTTTTGAATAATAGGATTATGTGGTTAAACCTAAAATTATTCTATAAGCACATATTTAAAATAAATATAATTAGGTCACTGCATCACTGCATCGAAAATAATTTAATTAATTATTTTTTTTCATTTTACGCTCGCAACATATTTCCCATAGAAGACTTGCACTGACCAAGTTTAAGTCATTACTAGGGTAGAACACAAATTTTTAATTCAATGGTTCCCTCATATTTATGATCCAAGAATCAGTTTAAATTTTATTCAACTTTTTCTAGAAAAATGCATGCTCGTACTATTTAATATATTTCAATCATTTATTTCGGGCACACCGGGCCTCAGAATCGCATGCCGTCTCAGCGTCTGGTCTCAAAATTAATCCATATAATGTCCAAAAATAATACATGTAAAATAAAATACATTACATTAATCAAGTATTGTGTAGGTAATTATCAATGTGTAATAATAAATAAAATAAATCACATCGGTCTGGGTTCCTCATGGGACACCCGACCAGTACTACCTACTTCATCCTAAGAAAGAATATATCTAAAAATGTGTCACCACACACAAACACACACACATATATATATATAAAATATATACATAGTAACATATATAGCCATATATATAGATACTTAGTGCTAGCCAAGACTTGAGGTGCAACTCAGGTGTGTATGCATAGTCACAGAATTCATATAGAGTAATAAGGGACTTCATTCCTAAGTATCTTGAGTAATATGGTATTTTATGCTTGAGTATCATAAATCATAATGGAATCCATGCCTGAGTATAACATTTAATAATGTATTCCATGCCCAAGTGTCACATTTAATATGGATGTCATGTATGTGTATCATAAATCACAAGGGATGCCATATCAGTGTATCCCAATTAATAATAATAAGTTCTAGTCAAAATTTAATATAAACCAAGGGATGGTTTTCAACCATTCTAAATTTCATTTAGTTAAGGACATAATCAATAATTTATGTAAGAGTCAAATGACATGGTCATACCACTCACTCTCCATTGAATTATAATAATCCATTTAATTTTGCGGAAAACCAACACCACTTAAAAGGTAGTTTGGCCATATCAACATTTAAGAAGTGAGGGGGGATTTAATAAGCACACCCAAAGGGGTGGAACTAGTCAAAGGGGATATTATCCATCAAGGAAACAATGTATGAAGGAATTTCTAATATGGATAATAATTAAATTTAGAATAAAATATATTTTTTAGGCATGCACGAAAAGTCTGGAATGTGACATGACAATGCATTATATAAAACAACTCGAAGTGAGGAAAAAATTACTATACCACCAACCTTATAGCGGTAAATTACTCCTTGTCTTATATCAGTTTTAGATTTAAAGTAGAATGGGATAAATCAGTGAAATTAGAAAATTTCCTCAAAATAGGGCATATTAGATCACCTAAAAATAACATTCATGAGGGTGAGATAAATGAAGAAAAGAAGGAAGAGGATTTGATACCTTAATGTTAGTTATCCAATGAAACCAAGAGTGATCGATTTTGATTCTAAATAGAGGAGAGGATTCAAAGCTTAGGTTGTGGTCCAAAGGATCTCTTTAGTGGCTGGGAGGTGTTGTGTGGATAAAGGAGGGTGAAAAAATTTAAGTAAGTAGGGGAAAACTCATAATTTCAGATAGTTTTAAAGGGGCACATGGTTTATCCAATCCGTGCACCAACCATGAACACTCACCACCTAAGTGGCACTAAGAATGTGGGATAGGGTAACAATTTAGAAAAACCATGCACATCCTCTGTTCCCCTCTACACACCTCTACAACACCCTACATGGTTTGTCTAAACAATGCAGTATTAGGTGCATGGTTTAAACAAACCATGTGGCCCACTTATTTTCTCACAAATTTGGGGCTTCAGGCTCTAAAAGATCCCTGAACACTTCTAAAAACACCCATAATCTCTCAATTACTTCCATATAGATAAAAAATGGTTTGAACCAAAATTTAAAGGATTATTACCTCATAGGAAAATTTAGGATCTTACACTTATGACTTCATATGATCATCGATTGACATCTCCCATGTTTACCCTTATTGAGCATCTAAGATCACCCCTTCTTATATTTATTTTCCCCAGGTTATAAATAATAGATTAAGTAGGAATGTCTATGAATAATACTAAATGGAAAGATCTTTATGGGTGATGTTAAAGATCTTTCATGAAATAAAATGATTATTTATTCAGTCTCTAAATACACTATGACTTTACGATCCTTGGGAATGTATTTGTGTAATGTATTGAATATTAATATAAAAATATATAATATTTATGTACAAAAATCCTTGACCTTTACACTAGAGCCACTACACAAAATTTTTAAGGGGAGATACCACCATGGTAGTTGGATGATTGGAGGTGAAGTGAGACTCCTCTTTAGAGAATTAAATGCATCCTCATAATTTTTATAAAAAAAACTCAGATTATTTTTTAATAATCAAGACAAGGGAAGTGAAATCTTACTAAAGTATTTAATGAACAATGGTAAAAACCATAATGACCCAAGAAATATCACACCTTATAAATACATTTTGAATATGGAATGGAGGAAGTTATTTAAATTCTTGATATATCAACTTGAATTCCCTTACTCAAAATAACATGCCCAAGAACTATCACCCATTATAACATGAAATGGAATTCCTCATAATTTAATATAAGATATTTTTTAATGAAACAATAGATTAAAACACCTACTTTATCTAAACAATCATTAATGGAAGAGCCATAAACTATGAAATCATATATAGAAACTTCTATACAATTATCAAGGTACTCAAAAAATATACCAATATGTAATGCTAAAAAGTACCAGGATCATTACAAAAACCAAATGGCATCCTCCTATATAAAAATTTTACAAATGGATAGGTAAATGTTATATTTTATTGATCCTTAGGGGCAATATGGATTTGAAAATAACTTGAATATCCATCAAGGAAAAAGTAATGTGACTTACTTGCTAATCTTTCTAACATTTGGTCAATGAAAGGTAGAGTAAAATGGTCCTTTCATGTGGTTTTATTTAGCCACTAGTAGTCAATACAAACTTGACTAATATTTTTCACACATTTTGGAACCAATTCATTCCTTTCATTTTACAATATAGTTATTCCAATTTTTAGGTACAATTTGCACCGGGATAACCAATTTACTATCAGATATGGGATAGATGATCCTAGTAGTAAGTAATTTATTAAATTCCAATTTTACAACTTCAAGGAGAGTGAGATTCAATCATCATTGAGCTTAACTTATGAGTTTACCCTCACCATCTAAAAGTATATGGTGCATGCATATAGATGGGATAATCCTAGGAATATCAGACAATGTCTATCCTATCATTATTTTACACTCTCTAAAAAGTTCTAGCAATGTTTATTTATGCATTTGAAAGAGGTTTCTGGAAATGATGATGGGAAATTATCCAATACCCTCAAGATAGGCATATTTTAAATTAGATGGAAGTGGTTTTAATTCTAAAATCATTGGTTTTGGATCGAGGTAAGGGATTTAGGGGGAGAGAGTTCCATGAAAATATTTACCTTCTCATGTTTATTCTATGTGGAAATATAATCAATATAAATGAAATTTATAGAATCATCGATGGTCTTGGGTACCTAATAATGAATACACTCAACAATTGAAACACAAAAATCACATTTTTTCCAAACCTACAGAACACCCAAAGCATGAATTAAAACCAAAATTATCAAATATTGAAGAATAGGATAAATAATTAGAGTATGGGTCTAGGAGAGAATATTGTTTTTGTGTGTTATTAGAGATAGCTTCCATCGAATAGATATGAAGAGTGGAATGATCTTCAATAGGGTGTTTCACAACACCAAGGATATTAAAACTTACCCTTTATCCTCCAAACTCCATGGAAAATGTACCATTATGAACGTTGATGATTGGATTTACTATTTTAATGAAAGTACTTACATGTATGAGAGGGGAATTTCCTTAGGTTTGGGTATCTTTCATATCAATAATGTAGAATTCTGCAAGGAATATGAGATTCTTCACTCTCAAAAGGATGTCCTCAATCACTCTAATTGGGTGTGATGTGCTCTAATTTTCAAGTTGTGCGATGATTCCTATTGGATGAATCTCACCAACTTGTAGAGAAGTATACATAGAATAAGGAATCACATTAATTAAAGCACCTAAATCAAGCATTACATCAAAAAATAAATTCTACCTTATGGTTAAATGTATCATAAAAGTTCTCAGATACTTGTATTTGGCTAACATCACTGGTTGTATCAAGACTGGGACATTATTTTCAAGGTTGAATCTCTCATTCCCCTTAATTCACTCTCTTTGGGTGAAAAGTTCTTTAAGAAACTTGGCATAATAAGGATTTTTTTTAACTAAATCCAAGTGAGTAATGTTAACTTGTATCATTTTAAATATATCCACGATATCTTTATCAATTTACTTATAATTTTTTTATTGGATTGAGAGAGTATTTAAGGAATGGGAAGAATAATTTATTGTTCATGAGAATCCTCAATGATAAAATTTTTACCATTTTTCCCTTGAATATTTTGAGGTAGAGAAATATATTTTTCAAGAGGTGGACATACTTGTTGTGTAGAATCATTAGAAAGAGAAATTTCTTTACAACTAAAAAGTGTGATATCACATACAAAACTATTGTCCTTGGGATTGGAAATAATTTAGGGTGGTATTTTTCTATATCCTTGAATCTTTATCTCACTAATGGTGTTTTGTATTTGTCCCACTTGAGTTCATATGTCTTGAATAACCAATTGTGTGGTCTATTGGAAGTAGAGGTTCTGGGATTCTATTTGATTCCCCATATCCTTGAGGCTTGTTTCATATTTAGAAGGAAGAGGTTTATTCTGATAAGTTGAAAGATAAGAATGATGTTTAAATTATCCTTGTTGATACAAGTTCTATTTTGAGTAGATTGAGTTTCCTCCTTTTCCGAACTATGGTTGTGATTTCCACCCGAGGTTTGGATTTAGCTTGATTGATCCCTGATTTAGGGGTGGTTATTGATTAAATGGATGCCCAGAAAATACTACTACAAAAGTCTCAGATGAATATTCAAGTTATGGGCACTGATTAAATAAATGAGTGTTATCAAAATAAATACCACAATGTAATTGAATGGGTGGAGATTGTGAATTACCTTGATCCTGAGATAATTGTCTTAGATGGGTATTCATTTCAACAAGTTTATTTTCTACCTTTTGTTATAGGGATAAATATCTTACCTCATAAACACCTCGAGTGAGTGAAATTTCTTGTTTACCAAATTGTTGTTAATTTTGAGCCATGTTTTATATTAATTCACGAGTAGAGGTAGGGATTTTATTCACTAGGGAACCACCAAATTCACTGTCTATCATGCCATGATCCATGGGGATAAATCTCTCATAAATTTATTTAATTATAAAATTTTCATTAATTTGGTTATAAGGGAAAATTGATTAAAGTATTTTGAATCTCTCTCAATATTTAATAATGGCATCTCCTTGTGATTTGAAAATACCACATATTTATTTTCTAATAGATACAGTTTGGGAGGTAGGGATGAAATTCTTTATAAAGAGCCATTTAACATCATTCCAGCCCTAAATTTTGGTAGGAAAATAGTATATCTAGTCTTTGGATACACCATCAAGTGATAAAGGGAAGGAACTAATATTTATGAGGTCTTCAGAAACATTTTGGGGATTCTTGGTGGACCACACTATGTGAAAATACTTGAGATTTTTGTGGGGTATTCAAAAGGAAGACTATGGAATTTATGAAGGAGGTGGATAAGTCCTGATTGAAGCTCAAAGTAGGTTTCTTCCTTGGGGTATTGGATGTATGCAAGTTGGTACTCTAAATCAAGGGTGGTCAGTTTTTTAAGATTTTATTATTTTCATCCATGTTTTTTAGGGTTTTATTTGGTTCAACATTTGATTGGTTTAAGACTTCTTGAAGTTCTAAAATGGGATCATCAGTGTTACATGATTTTCCTACTCCAGATAACCTAATTTGTGAGTGAAGAGTCTTTTCAATTTCTTGGTCTATTTCAAGAAACTTTTCATTTCTTAATGGGGTTATGAAAACAAGTTGTCAAGTTTTTTACTAAATAATAGACCAAATAAGAGAGAGAGAGAACATGAAAAAATAAACAAAAAAGGGAAGGGGTAGAGGGATTTAAAGGATAAAGAAATGATAAGGAAAATAAATAAATCAAATAAAAAATTATCTTGGATCCCCTGTAGTGGTTCCAAAATTTTATCTCGTTGTTGAGTGCATCAAATTAGGATTTTTTACTATAATTTCTGTAGTATAACAGGAACCTCAAGTCATCTCTCAATAGAGCCTTAGATCATTAATTTTAAAAGTGTGTTTTATATATAGAAAATTAGAGGTAGTTTTCATGAAATGAGGGTTTGAGGGATCAATCATAAAGCATTCATGAAAGAAAACTAAATGGAAATGAGAACATAATGGTATGATTAATTGTGACCAACCTGGGGAAATCTCATGATGCTCATCCTTCATCACTTCAAAAAATAGTGTTTTTATATTTTAATAACTATATTATAACACCCAAAATCATAATTTTACTGAGTTTATACTAGGATATCTCTCAGTATTTGGTCAGAAATAAAAAATGATTCACTGGTTACCACCGATGATTGGGTGATTTGTGTTCGACTTCATAATCGAAATACACAAAGGAAACACATGAAGAAATTAATGCGATGTTTAGTTTTTTATTATTTAAATGTGATATCATGAAATAAATTTACATTGAAATGGTAGTGTTTATGTGGATTAAATATAATAATACTAATCACACAAACACCATAGTTGAAAGGGGGAGGAAGAAGTGGTGAACGGTGTGCGAAACATCACATGAATGAGTACTCCCAAACATGAACATATGAGTTTGAGTATGAAATACCAGTACATAAATAAATTAAATAATAATATATGATGAATGAAAACAAAATTAAAACCTATAATTTAAAATACCATTCAAATATTACAAATAATAATCTCAGGATTTACATCACGTTCCTCTCAAGGAGATCATAAGGAGTTTAGAACTCGATGGAAGGGGAAGAATACATAGATGTTGAATAAGTGCACCTAAAAGCCTAAAATATTACCCTCTAGTATAAAATAATTTAATAAAGAGTGGTAGGAGTGATTTTATGGACAATTAGATCAAAATTTCCAAAAAATAAGTCAAGTGTTTAAGGGACAAGGAGTACTATTCATATCAGGATTTCTTCCTCTACTTTGTTGGATACTTGAATATATAAATCACAAAATCCTAACTTGAAATTTAATTTATAGGTGTAAATTATAGTTATTTTTCCAATAGAGGTGTAATCAGACTAATTGAAATTCCTAAGATTAATTTATGGCCCAAACACTACAGGTAGGTCCAATCCATATTTCCTAGAATAACTTTACATTGTGGATTTCTTTTAGGCCTCTTATGATTAGAACCACTATCTAGTATAGTTAAATTAATTTAAGACCCATGATCATAGAATAATAAAAAATGAATTTTTATATTTTTAGGATTGTATATAATGTTTTGATAAAAATAGTAAACTTACATCAAATTGGTCTATTGTAAAATTATATATTTTTAAGCATATTTTCAACATATAAATTCTAAATATAGATTGAGTTTAAAAGAATTTAATAATAGGATACTGAAACCAATAAAAAATTAAACAAAAAATTATAAGAATGATAATATATGATATATCTTTGTGTGATCAGATCCATAAATTGGATGAATTATTTTCAACCAAAAAGAAAATAGAGCAACATAATTCCAAGGGTAAGCTTCTACTCAAGGGTGGTTTACATATTTTATTTGACTATTATTTATTAGTTGATAGTGAAAATAAGAATAAGTATGTAATATCAGATCAGCATCATGAAAGAATCATTATGTTATATAGACCATTTTCAAAGGGAAAAATAGGCATTGGCTATGATGGAACCTCTCTGATGCATGTGAAGAAGAGAGAAATGGACATTCCCAATAAAAAGGGAAATTATGAAGATATTGAAAATAGATTTTAAAAAGTATTTAAAATAGGTAATAATAACCGAATAAGTTCCAATATAGGGTATGGAGACATGTTCTTCCATTATAGAATATATATATATTTCAAGCTTTTTATTTGAAGCATTAGAGCACATTACTTGATGCAAATCTAGTAGATTTTGAGAGACTAAGTCATAAAACATAGATAAAAAGGTATGGGTTTTATTTCAGAAATTATTATCTTGATAACCATTCCTTAAGTATAAATTATAGAAGATATTTAGTATATATTAATGGAATAACTCAGCATGAATATAATGAAAAATCAATATATTTTGGAAATATATTTTTGAGGCAGTATACAAAAGATTCATATGCTGAAAATGATGTGAAAAGAAGATGAAAAACTATTTATAAAGCTAAAATATCCTAAAAAACATGAAAATATATTGGAATCATGATAAGAATTCACATTTTTCTAAAATAATAAAGGAACATGTGAAAGAGATGTCTCAAGGTAAGTTCTGTATTGAAAAATACAGCAAAACTCACAAGGATAGGGATACTGGAAAAAATATCTAGATTAGAAAACACCAAGTAGTAGTGAGAAATGACATACTTGTTTGTAAGGACAGTTAATTTTGATTTGGGATATGTTTAAGATAACATTACCAAATAATTTGTGTCATGACCCATCCCTCGGGGCCTGTTCTATGACTACCCCAAGCTCGCCTTCCATAGGCTAGGGGCTGGCGACTAGCACTGAAGAAGTATTCCCTAATACTGGGAAGGCATTGCCTTTATAACATGTAAACTCACACAACTAATCACACAACAAGATACAAACACAAAAAACTGAATAGTAAAAAGAGTGAGTACAGTAAGTAAAAAGGGGCCAGAATACAATCCTAACTGGAAAGTACAAGAAACTAAAAGGTACAAGTAAATTGAAATAGATCTTGTGAACACCCGATAAGAATCCTACCTAAAGGGTAGGTACATGTCTCTAACAGTCATCTCTATGGTATGCCTTGTCTAACATCCACCTCGAGCTACCTCCAGTTCTGGTACCCTCGTCCTCAGTCAGCGTTTTCCGTCGTTTTCACCAAACACAATAAGGTGAGGGCATATCCTGTGCAGGGGTGAGTATAACGATACTCAGTAGGGACCCCAATACCCTCAGGGTCTCACAAAATCCACAAAGGATAAACCACAAATCATGAAATCAACTGACAACCCCACTTAGGTATATGCCCATACATATACCTAAGTTATCAAGTATGCCCATCTCAATCATGAGGAAACACAAGGTCCAACCCAAAATCACAAATCTCAACTGTTCTACAAAGGAAGGAATACCACAAAGGTAAGTACCACACAGGTACGAACTCAGCTCACACCAGGTATATCTTAGGTATGGTAGTAAATATGATTATATGTAACTATTGAATCATCTTACTCTATTAAGAGGTAGACCCACAAAGGATCCTAAATCATCATCAGACCCACAAAGGATCGTAATACATCGTCAGACCCACAGAGGATCCTAGTACGTCGTTAGACCCACACAGGATCCTAGTACATCGTTAGACCCACGCAGGATCCCAGTAAATCATCAGTACATCGTCAGACCCATACAGGATCTTAGTATATCATCATTACGTCGTCAGACCCGCATAGGATCCTAGTACATCGCCAGTACGTCGTCAGACCCACATAAGATCCTAGTACATCTCCAATACATAGTCAGACCCACACAAGATCCTAGTACATCTTCAGTATGTCTTCAGACCCACACAGGATCCTAGTACATCTCCAATACATCATCAGACCCACACATGATCCTAGTACATCTCTAGTACATCATCAAACCCACACATGATCCTAGTACATTGCTATTATGTTGTTAGACCCACACAGGATCCTAGTACATCACCAGTACGTTTTAAGACCCACACAGGATCCTAGTACATCACCAGTATGTCGTCAGACCCACACATGATCCTAGTACATCATCAGACCCACACATGATCCTATTACATCGTCAGTATGTCGTCAGACCCACACAGGATCCTAGTACATCGCCTGCACGTCGTTAGACCCACACTGGATCCTAGTACATTTCCAGTACGTCGTTAGACCCACACATGATCCTAGTACATCTCCAGTACGTCGTCATACCCACACAGGATCCTAGTAAATCACTAGTACGTCGTTATACCCACACAGGATCCTAGTACATCACTAGTACGTCGTCAAACCCACACAGGATCCTAGTACATCGCCACAGCCAGCTATATGGTTCTCGCACTAAGCTTGATCGTCTCTGAGAGGGTCCACTCCTTAATCCACTTTTCGATACTCTAAATTCCATGAAGTCCCATGGAAAAGTAACCCAAAGGACCGCCATGTCATTGAGGTCTCAATGCAATAGACAATTCATCAAACGGATGCCGGGTTTGTAAGTTATTAGGATTTTAGTCCCGAGGGCCTGGTTGGATTCGTGCTCGATCCAACCTGACTGTTCCCCAACTTTACTGAAATCTCTAGTGGGTTATACCAAAGGGACCATCTCACTCTAAGGCTTCCAATGCCATAGATGGTTCATAAAATGGACACTCGGTGCCAAATTTATGGCCAAAAGAGTGGAAATGGATCGAAGCTGGTCCGGGTCTGGTCCGACCCAGCCTGACCCAGTCTGGGCCGACCCAACCCGGTTTGTGTTGACCCAGCCCGCTTGGTCCGGCCCGACCCACTGAGTCTGGACTAGCCCACGCTGGGTGGCCTGGACTGATGGCCTGGCCTGGCGCCCCGGACTGGCGGCAGGGCGGCCGCGGTGTGGTGCGGAGGCCACAGGATGGTGCAGAGTCTGCAGGATGGTGCGGCAGGGTGGCCGTGGTTGCGCCATCACCTTCGTCGCAGCCGATAGTGTGCCGACCGCCGCATCCGAGTCCCACTGGTGCCATTCACCGTCACCAGTCGCCACCTTCTTCCAATGAGAGGAACACAACAAAACTCAAGAAAAATTGCAGAGAAGTTAGGCCATGTTCATTTGGCCCGCACCCTCCACGTTAGGGTGGTAGCAAGCAGCTTAATAAAACTTGTATGAAGAACTCCAAACCCTAAAACCTTCGTCAATTATTATTCCCAAACCCGCAAAAAGAAATCATCCACGGATTAACTAGTTAGAGAGTTGATCCGTGTTCTTTGTTTAGAAGGTAAGAACATGTGAATCAATAATGAAACATAATTAAACCCCTACCTCGGAGGTTTGTTAACGGAGGTCATGAGGAAGGAGATGAAGTCGTTGGGAAATAGAGGTTTTATCGTTTGTCATTTCTGCAATACACTTATGAAGTTGGCTCGCACGTTGTCCTCGTTCTTTAATTCCAAAGTGCGTTCGTTTTTGGAGGATGAAGAATCCCTCCAAGGTTCTCTCCCAATTTTCCTTTACTAACCCTTTCCCCAATTCACCCCAAAAATGAAAATCCAACATAATTTTAATTAAGTAGATCAATTATGTTGGCACAATTAAAAATGCTGACACATCTCATTAATTTTTATTTGGATCCAACAATTAAATAGGGATTTGGCATAATTGATTTAGAGAAGTTGAGAGGTTTTCTCCCATTAAAGGGGGTTCAGGTGGTCCCCACCACCATGGATTCGAATTGGGGGTTTTAGTTTGGGTGGTCCCCACCTCTTTACATTCACATGGGAGGTTTAGATCTGGTGGTCCCCACCTCTTAACGTCCACATGTGAGTTTCAAATAAAAAATAAAAATGTTAAACAATTTTTATTTTATTTTATTCTTTCACGAAAAACACAAAAACTAACTTTCACCCTTGAACAATTGCAGTCGAGGTGAAAGTCTCCTTAAGTAAAAACTGGCGCTGCGAGTTCAATAGTGCCCTCAGATTTCAATTCCATGCACTGATTCAAAAGTTACAAAAACCTGCTCACACGTTTACTGAATGTACCTGAAAAAAAGTTCAGAAATTCATTCCGGGTACACCAGGCCTCAGAATAACACGCCGTCAATTTTCACGGACTCGTAAAATTCCCATATAATTAAAAAAAATTACATGGAAATTCCGAATCTTTAAATTCTCCCCACCTCAGGGATTTTCATCCCTAAAAGCCATAACACAAAACTAGGAAAACAAGTGGGGTTACTAAGCATGAATATGAGCCTCCCACTCCCATGTGCTCTCCTAGAGGTTCCCGTGTTGCCAGAAAACACGCACCAGAGGTATCGACTGCCCATGAAGGACTCGTTCCTATTGATCCTCAATCTCTACTAGAACCTCCATAAACATTGCCCCATCATTAATGTCCAACTCACCGTGGTCGATGATGTGAGAAGGGTTATGCACGTATCTCCTCAGCTGGGATATATGGAAGATGTCATGCACCCGGTGTAACTGAGGTGGAAGAGCTAGGCAGTAAGCTACCGCACCAACTCTGCTGAGGACCTGGAAAGGTCCGATGAACCTTAGAGATAACTTGCCACCCAGAAAAAATCTTCACAAACCTCATCGAGGTGAGACCCGTAGAAAGACATGGTCGCCATCCTCAAACTTCAGAGGTCTCCATCTCCTGTCAGCATAAGACTTCTGCCTGCTCTGTGCAGTCTTTATGTGCTCCTGGATGATCTGCACCTTCTCTGTGGTAGATCATACCATCTCTGGTCCCACGAGTGCTGACTCCCCTGGTTCAGTCTAGCACAAAGGTGATATGCAAGGTCACCTGTACAACGCCTCAAAAGGTGTCATCCCAATGGTGTAGTGATAGCTATTTTTGTATGAAAACTCCACCAAAGGAAAGTAATCCTCCCAGCTATGACCAAAGTCAAGGACGCAAGCACACATCATGTCCTCGAGGGTCTGACTGGTCCTCTTAGTCTGGCCATCAGTCTAAGGATGGAAGGTGGTGCTCAAACGAAGCTGCGTCCCGAAAACCTCCTACAACCCCTTCCATAGCCAGGAAGTAAAATGTGTATCAAGATTAGAGACAATCATCTAGGGTACTCCATGTATCCACACAATCTCATATACATAGATATGTCCCAAGATCTCTACCGAACCCTACTCTCTGGTCGGTAGTAAATGGGCCGACTTGGTTAGTCGGTCGACGATCACCCAGATAGAATCATGACCCCTAGATGTACATGAAAGTCATGTCAAAAAGTCCATGGATATCCCATCCCACTTCCACTATGGGACCTCCAAAGCCTGAACCAAACTTGCTGGTACTTGATGCTCCGCCTTCACTTGGTGACAAGTGAGGCACCGAGAGACAAACTCTGCTACTAATTTCTTCATTCTCGGCCACTAGTGATATTGTCAAAGATCCTGGTACATTTTTCCACTCCTGGATGTATCACTAGAGGGGATGTGTGGAACTCCCTCAACACTTCCTCCTGAAGAGACACTGGTACCATGGTACATCCTCTGAAAAGGATGACATGCTCCCCACCTTCAGAAAATCCATTAGGTGCCTGTCCTGTGGATATCTGGACACGTCGAGCCTCAAAGTCAGTGTCCCCATGATGCACCTCCCTAAATCATTGAATAAGTGGGGGAGTGATTGTAAGATATTGAAGAAAATATGCTCCATCCTGATCCACAAAGGATATCTGCAAAGTGGGCAACTACTCTGTCACCTCACCTAGCAGCTATATACCAGATCTCCGGCTGAGTGCATCTGCTACAACGTTCCTCTTCCTAGGAGTATATACTATCTCGAAGTCATTATCCTAGAGGAACTAGAGCCAATGTCATTGTCTCAGGTTCAGGTCCTTCTGAGAGAAGTTTTACCTGAGACTCTTGTGATCCGAGTAGACTGTAAAATGCTCACCCATCAAGTAATGTCGCCACATATTCAAGGCGAAGACCACTACTGCTTACTCTATGTCATGGGTAGCATAGTTCTACTCATGCTGTCTTAGCTGTTGAGAACCATATACGATCACTGCTCACTCCTACATCAGTACACATCTGAGCCCGGTCCCTAATGCGTCACAATAGACTACATACCCTATGCCCTCCTCTGGAAGCCTCAAGATGGGGGCACAATTCATCCTCTGCCTCAGCCCCTGAAAAATCCGCTGACATTTCTCCGACCACACGAAGGGTTTCCCCTTCTTCCTCAATGCTGGTAAAGGTGCTGCAACTCTGGAGAAATCTGGCACAAACCTCCAGTAGTATCCAGCCAAACCCAAGAAACTTCGTACCTCCGTCACACTCCTGGGTGGCTCCCAAGAAAGTACCACCTCAATCTTCGCTGGATCTACTAAAAATCCAGCCTCTGATATGACATTTCCCAGGAAGTGAACCTCTCAGATCCAGAACTGGCACTTTGAGGGCTTACCATAAAGCTGGTGCTCTCGGAGTGTGTCCAGAACTATCTACAATTGATAGGTATGCTCCTCCTCAGTAGCCGAGTAGATCAGAATTTCGTCGATGAAGACTACTACAAAGTGATCAAGGTATGGATGAAATATCATGTTCATGAGTCTGATGAACACTGCTGGAGCATTGGTCATGCTGAATGGCATGACCAAGAACTCGTAGTGGCCATACCGACATATGAAATCTATCTTCTGCACATCCTCATCTCGTACTTTGAGCTGTTGATAGCCTGATCTAAGGTCTATCTTTGAGAACCACCGTGCTCTCTTTAGCTGATCAAAGAGGTCATCAGTCCTCAGAAGTGGGTACTTATTCTTCATGGCCACCTGGTTCAGGCGCCAATAGTAAATACAAAGCCTCAAACTCCCATCCGCCTTCTTAGCGAACAAAATAGGAGCTGCCTAAGGAGAAACACTGGCCCGAATGAACCCCTTTTCCTATAAGTCCTCTAGTTATACCCATAGCTCACGAAGCTCCACGAGAGCCATCCGATATGCTGGTGTAGATATCAGTGCTGTCCCGGGGTACAAGTCAATGTAAAAGTCCACCTCTCTACGAGGAGGTAGACCTGGAACATCATCAGCGAAAACATTTGTGTACTGGTCCACCACTATAGGATATCTTGGACTCTCCACATCAACTAATCTGAGGGTAAGGCTATCCAACTGATGAGTGATCGACTGTACTCTCCTCCGAGTAAGTCCATCCTGTGCTGCAAAGGATCCCTTATCGCTGGTGAAGGTAAACCTGGTCCCATCCATGTAGACACACCGCATTTTTCTCTTAATACAGTCAATATGAGCATGGACTATAGAGAACCAGTTCATACCCAAGATGATGTCATAAGGCCTCGACGCCGCAACTAGGAGATCCCAGCTGAAGCTCTCGCCTCCTAGAGTAAGCTCACACTACTGGAACCAGTGCGTAATCATCGAATCCGCTCCCATAGTAGTCTCTAGCCAAAAGGATTGAGCCAACGACTCCACCTGAATCTCTGAGCTCCGAACAAGGGTAGTGTCAATAAAATAATGACTAGCACCTATGTCTATAAGTACTGCAGCTAAGGTGGAGTAGACACAGATCGTACCTCGTATCACCTCTAGAGCACCATGATCGTAAGCCTCAACTACCTAGAGATGAGCTCACCCCTATCCACTTGCTCCCTGTGGTTAGAGTGGACAACCTGGTGGTGGTGGCGGTAACATCTCGTATCGTCTCCCACTACCAGCTGCATGACCAGCTCCTATTCCACGTCTGCCTGCTCCCTGCTGACCTCCTCGGTCAAACCTCTGTCTCTGCCTGGGTGGTCCTTCGACCATCCGCTGATCATCCATACAATGGGTTGGGCAGTCACGAGCCATGTGACACTACCTGACACATGTGTAACACTCCTGCTCGCATGACTGGCTCTGTCTCAGGTGCCCCGCACAATCGACCCTAAATCAGGTGGTCATCCGCCTATAGGTCTGGACTTCTTGGTCCTCTGTGACATCTGTCTATTTCCAGCTGTAGAAGACTCTGCTACATGACGTTCGGTGGTGGGTATCACTACTAGTGACTACTCAGCAAGAAAAATCTCCACTAAGAGGGCTCTTTCTAACACCCCCGCCTGCTTCGGGATGCTGAGTGAGATCATCGAATCCCTGATCTCCTACCTGAGACCCTGCTTAAAGGTTTGAGCCCTAAAGAATGAGTCCCACACCATAATAGTGGAGTAGCGTGAGAGGTCAACGAACCTCACAGATTACTGAGCCATAGTCATGCTGCCCTGCTGTAGATGAAGAAGATCCTATATGCACACTGCGTGAAGAGTCACTGGGACAAACTCTGCCCGAAATAGGCTCTCAAAGTCTGCCCAGAGAAGCATTACCTCGTCGTGAACCTGGATCATCAAGATCCACCATTTTCCTACTTCTGCATGTAAAAGGCTAGCAGCAAGGACCACCATGAGACCATCTGGTGTCCCTACTAGTCAGAAGACTCTCACTATGGCCTCCAACCAATCCTCAGATGCCTGTGGGTCCATCTCTCCCCTGAACCTGGGTGACCTCTGGCACTGGAACTCATGCAACGTGTTCAAGTGGCATGCACCCTTTTCTGCTGGGGCTGGTGGCATTGATGACCCAACGACTAATGGTACTGATGGTGCCTTTATTGGAAGAGGGCCCTGCACCAAGGCCTCATCGCTTGGTGGGCTATCGGTGCGTACTATACCTGGAACCCTAGCTGGCTATCTACGTGGGGGCATACTGAAAAGAAATAGGTGTGACACAGTCAATAAGTTATACCCAGTGAGCTGACTCAAATAGATCACAAAGAAAACTCTTGAAAATCACACACACAATCAGTGTTTTCATGCACTAAGTCAGAAATCAGAAATCAGGGTCCTCGTGTATGGATACGTCAGCCGCCACACCAACACTAGATTCCCTAAACTAATAACCACACTCACTACACTTAACACTATTGCCGTTAAAATATCAGAGTCCTATGTTCTACAGTATAACTGACTCCTCTGGTACCAATTTGTCATGACCCATCCCTTGGGGCCCATTCCATGACTACCCCAAGCCCACCTTCCATAGGCCAGGGGCTGGTGACTAGCACCGAAGGCATATTCCCTAATACTGGGAAGGCATTTCCTTTATAACCTGTAAACTCACACAACCAAGAACCCAACAAGATACGAACACGAAAATCTAAATAGTAAAAAGAGTGAGTATAGTAAGTAAAAAGGGTCTAGAATACAAGCCCAACTGGAAAGTACAAGAAACTGAAAGGTACAAGTAAACTAAAATAGCTCCTGTGAACACCTACCAAGGATCCTACCTGAAGGGTAGGTACAACTCTCTAACAGTCATCTCTATGGTATTCCTCATCTAATATCCACCTCAAGTTACCTCCATTCCTGGTACCCTCATCCTCAGTCATCGTTGTCCGTCATTTGCACTAAACACAACAAGGTGTGGGCATAGCCCATACAAGGGTGAGTATAACGATACTCAGTAGGGACCCTGAGACCCTCAAGGTCTCACAAAATCCAAAAAGGATAAACCAAAAAGCATGAAATCAACTGACAACCCCACTTAGGTATATGCCCATACATATACCTAAGTTATAAAGTATGCCCATATCAATCATGAGGAAACACAGAGTCCAACCCAAAAGCCCAAAGCTCAACTGTTCCACAAAGGAAGGAATACTACAAAGGTAAGTACCACACAGGTACAAACTCAGCTCACACCAGGTATATATTAGGTAAAGTAGTAAAGATTATTAGATGTAGCTACTGAATCATATTAATCTGTTAAGAGGAAGACCCAAGAAGCATCCTAAATCATCATCAGAACCACAGAGGATCATAGTACATCGTCAGACCAAAACAGGATCCTAGTAACTCGTCAAACCCACACAAGATTCTAGTACATCGTCTGATCCACACAGGATCCTAGTACATCATCAATACGTCGTCAGACCCACACATGATCCTAGTACATCGCCAGTATGTCCTCATACCCAGACAAGATCCTATTACATCACCAGTACGTCGTCAGAACCACACAGGATCCCAGTACATCGCCAGTACATCGTCATACCCACACATGATCCTAGTACATCGCCAGTACGTCATCAGATCCACACATGATCCTAGTACATCGCCAGTACATTGTCAGACCCACAAAGGATCCTAGTACATTTCCAGTACATCATCATACCCACACATGATCCTAGTACATTACTAGTACATCTTCAGACCCACACAAAATCCTAGTACATCGCCAGTATGTTGTTAGACCCACTCAAGATCCTAGTACATCACCAGTATGTCGTCAGACCCACACAAGATCCTAGTACATCGTCAGACCCACACAGGATCCTAGTACATCATCAATACATCGTCAGACCCACACAGGATCCTAGTACATCGCCGGTACGTCGTCAAACCCACACAGGATCCTAGTACATCGCCGGTACATCGTCAAACCCACACAGGATCCTAGTACATCGCCAGTACATCATCAGACCCACACAGGATCCTAGTATATTGCCAGTACGTTGTCAGACCCACACATGATCCTAGTACATTGTCAGTACGTTGTCATACCCACAGAGGATCCTAGTATATCTCCAGTACATCGTCAAACCCACATAGGATCCTAGTATATTGCCAGTACGTCGTTAGACCCACACAAGATCCTAGTACATTGCCACAACCAACTATAGGGTTCCCGCACTAAGCTTGCTCGTCTCCGAGAGGGTACACTCCTCAAGCCACTTGTTGATACTCCAACTTCCACGAAGTCTCACTAAGAATTAACCCAAAGTACCAACACATCATATAGGTCTCAACGCAACTGACAGTGCATCAAACAGATGCCCAGTCTGTAAGTTATTATCCTTTTAGTCTCGAGGGCCCGGTTGGATTCGTGCTCGATCCAACCCAACTATTCCCCAACTTTACCCAAATCTCTAGTGGGGTATACCAAAGGGACCATCTCACTCCAAGGTTTCCAGTTCCATAGACAGTTCGTCAAACGAACACTCGGTGCCAAAGTTATGGCCAAAAGAGCGGAAATGGGTCGAAGCTGGTCCGGGTCCAGTCCGACCCGGTTAGACCGACCCGACCCGACCCAGCCTGAGCCGACCAGACCCGGTTTGGGTCGAACCAGACCACTGGGTCTGGTGGGGCCCACTGAGTCCAGCCTGGGCCAATGGAGTGGGTGCGGTGGGGCGGCGTCGGGGCCGCGGGGCGGCGCGGGGGCCGTGGGGCAGTGCGAGGGCCATGGGGCAGCGGGGTGGCCACCGTTGCGCCGACAGCTTCATCACGGCCGGTGGTTTTCCTGCCGCCGTATCCGAGTCCCACCGGTGCCATTCGCTGGCACCGGTTGTCGCCTTCTTCCAATGCGAGGAACACAACAAAAACTCAAGAAAATTGCGGAGAGGTCGGGCGATGTTCATTTGGCCCGCACCCTCCGTGTTAGGGCGGTAGCAAGCGGCTTAATAAAACTTGTATGAAGAATTCCAAACCCCACAACCTCCGATAATGATTATTCCCAAACCCAAAAAATGAAATCATTCGTGGATCAACTAGTTAGAGAGTTGATCCACATTCTTTGTTTAGAAGGTAAGAACATGGGAATCAATAATCACACATAATTAAACCCATACCTCGAAGGTTTGTTGATAGAGGTCATGAGGAAAGAGACGAATTCGTTGGGAAATAGAGGCGTCGACGTTCTTCGTTTCTGCAAGACACTTCCAAAGTTGGCTCGCACGTCATCCTCATTCTTTAATTTTAGAGTGCGGTATTCATTGAAGGATGAATAATCCATCCAAGGTTCACTCCTAATTTTCCTTTGCCAACGCTTTCCCCAATTCCACCCAAAAACGAAAATCCACATAATTTTAATTAAGTAGATCAATTATGTTGGTACAATTAAAAATGTTGACACATCTCATTAATTGTTATTTGGCTCCAATAATCAAATGGGGAGTTTACATAATTGATTTAGGGAATTTGAGAGGCTTTCTCTTATTAAAGGGGGTTCGGGTGGTGCCCACCACCCTGGATTTGAATTCGGGGTTTTAGTTTGGGTGGTCCCCACCTCTTTACTTTCACATGGGAGGTTTAGTTATGGTGGTTCCCACCTTTTAACATCCAAATGGGAGTTTAAAATAAAAAATAAAAATGTTAAAAAAAATTTCTTTTATTTTATTTTTTCATGAAAAATAAAAAAACTAACTTTCACCCTCAACCAAATCCCGTCATGGTAAAAGTCTCCTTAAGAAAATACCAGTGCTGTGAGTTCAAATGTGCCCTCAAATTTCAATTCTGAGCACCGGTTCAATAGTTACAAAAACCCGCTCGCACGTTTACTGAACGTACCCAAATTTTTTTTTCTGAAATTCATTTCAGGCACACCGGGCCTCAGAATCATGCGTCGTTAATTTTTTGAGGACTCATAAAATTCCCATATAATTAAAAAAAAATTACATGGAAATTCTGGGTGTTTACAATTTGAAAAAATAGGATTACATTAAATATATTTCTAATATAAATATAGTTCAAAGTTAAGGACAAATGGAAAATGGTAGTTTATAATGACTCTCCATCCTCCTCAACTGGAAGTAATCTGAGGTACCCATCTACCCTTGTGATTTAAATTCCTTTAAATTTTTTGAAGAGGTTTTGAATTTAGGAGGATACATAATCCATGGGGTATATGTGCTTATAAAAGAACATTTACATGAACCGAAGGAAGATATGGTTTAAATCAAAATAAAGTTCATACAAAAAAATATTTTTAAAGTATTTTAGGTTTTGGTTGGTATCTAGACTGAATATTTTTATTGTGGAGAATTTATAATGCTGAAATTTGCATGAAAAATGGTTTTAATGATGGAAGAAAAGGACTCAAAGATTACCTAAAATAATCAGTGGTATCTTGATATACTTGGTATTTTTTTAGTTAGTATGAGGCTACAATTTAATTTGTATTAGGATATTAAATCATTAATATGAAGCCAAGGAGTTAGTGTAATTATACCACTAAATTAATATGACATTTTGGAAGAATTTACATAGATGTTTCCATAGTTTATATATTTATATTTTCTAAAATTTTGTACCATTTTTTGGTTTTATGAGAAGCTAAACAAAATTTTAAATGGGGGAGGGGGGTTATTCTCTGAATGGTGTTTCCAAAAACCAAGGATTTATTATTTTTGTCAAGATATGAAGACTCATGGGGAGTTGATTATGAATTTTCAAAGGATTATAATCCGTATATATGAATGAATAATCCCATGAAGTTCTATTTAAAAATTGGTATCAATTAATGATGAAAGTTTTATGTATCACACTTTTGTGTTTAAAGTTTTTACACCAATAGTTTTTATAATAATATGATTGATATCATAGAGTTTTTTGAAAAAAATGGAAAGGTAAAGTTTTGATGAGTTTATTGGTATTAATGAGTAGCATGGACAACTTTATAGAGGTTAACTTAGACTCTTGTGTCATATACCAATCCCAATATTAGTAGCCTTAGAGGATTTGTTGATAGTAAAAATGATAAGTGGGAGTCTCACTCACCAATTTTCTTTTAGTTTTTATAGATTTCATGGTGGTTGGTTTAAAAGGAGTATTACGAAATTGGATAGTCCAACCAGAAGTCTTTGTAAATTAATATCTATTTTTAAAAATATAATTTGGTTAAACAATAAATTTTTGGAGCCAAAATATGAAGGAGTTATTCATATATATAAAGGAAAAGTGGGAGCTTATGAGGAAATCCATTTATATCTATAAAGGGAATAGAAAAATATAGTGCAAGGTCATTATTTCCAAATAGGGAGTCTAAAATAAAATAAGTGTGAATCTAGTTTAAGAAAATAAGTGTGAATCTAGTTTAAGATGGAGATTTATTCCTTTGGAACTCAAATATTATGGGGGGGGGGGTTGAAGTTGGATGTAGTATACCCTTTATATATCATTACCAAATATTTAGGAAGAAGAGTTTATATTTATATTGTTATCAAAATCAAAAGTGGGGGATTATTTGAAATATTAAGGGTTTGTGTTGGATTTGTTGATAATATATGATTTTTTTGGAAAAGAAGTGATGCTTGGAGGATTATTGACAAATGTAGCTTGATTATTATTATTGTTATCAGATTTGTTGACAAAGTATATTGATTATATGCATGGATTGGAAAAGAATAGTTACATATAAAATCACATATGGATGAGTTTGGATAAAATAAAGTTGGTGAAGGAAACCTTCTCCATAACTTATACTACATCATGGTGATTTTCATCAAACCATTTTGAAATTATAAATGGATATAATGAATTTTCATTGGGAATTTTCATTAGTGTTTTAACATGGAAATTATCCTATGAGAAATAGTGAAGGGGTCCACACCATAATAATATCTGTGTTTCATCTTGCATAAAGGTAACCTTGAAATCCAAGAAAATGTGTAAATATCACTTTTAAATTTTATTTCTCATTTAAATCTATCTATCATTACACATAGGGGTCATTTTAAGTCAAAATGGATATGGGTTTGTTATCATGCTATACTGGGTGGTGTTTTTGAGTTGAAAGATGACTTATGTAATGGTAAGTTATGTTTTTGTGTAGAGGTAACTCAAGTTATATAATGGCTATATATGGAAAAAACAGCCAGTAAGGATACATCATGTCATAGTGGTCCTCATGGTGGGTTTTTAGAGAACCTGTGAGAAATAGGAGAATTTATACCTGATTTTTAGTGATCATAGGAAAGTTTTACAATCTATGTTTTTTTGAGGTAAAATGATAAATAACCAGTGGTCGTGGTGATGAGTGTGTCGAAGGGTGTTTTTTTGGAGATTCACTACACCACACCATAGTGTCAATGATCGGGGTGTTTTATAGGTCACAATGTTTTAAAACTGGAATTAAAAAAAATCTTATTTGGTGATCCTATAACTAATTGGTACTTATGAATTGAGTATAAATGAACCAAATGAAGTTTTGGTGTGATGATTTGTTAGAATAAAATCAAAAAGATGGATTTGAAGTCAAATTAGTTGGAAGTTACATTGATATTTGAATTTAAAATTTCAAATTCAAATGGAAATCATAATATAAAAGAAGACTCTATATAAGAGTCATAAAATAAAGAGAAGAGAACATACACTACATTTATAAATATCTAAATAAGGAGAGTAATTCCATACAAGGGGCTAGAAATAATAAAGAGAAGGGATGACACCAATTAAAGAATCTATTAAGGTAGGATGAGAAGGACGGATCAATGTTATGGAGTGAAGAAAATAATTCTATCACTATCTTAGATAAAAGAAGGATATTCCATGATATATCATGGAAATAAGATGATGTTGTACATAGAGGTGTTTATATATTACCTATAAAGAGCAGAAAGTGGAGTTCAAAGGTACCCATCCTATATCTGATTCATCTACAAAAAATAAAGTGGTAATGTTGTTGACATGTGATGCAACTTATAATCCCTTTTAGATTAGTGATAAATAAAAAGGAATTGTGAGGTTAGTGTTCCTAGGGAGATAATTAATATATTCTAAACCTTTATAAGCTATGTGATCCCAAATAGGAGTGACCGAGCCTGAACCTTTAGTGATTCTGGTGCATAGTCATATTTCTATACATGATCCTTGTATTAGCCCATAGTGGTGAATCAAGTGAAAATCCACATGTCTATGGGAATAATTGTTTTTATTTCTTCAAGAAACATAGTGGGATAAACAACCTTAAAGAGTATTTGGTTAAGATATGGTCAAATGAAGTGTTAATCATATCAACACTAAAAATAATAGGAAAACTGTATGACCTTTCTTATTAATATGTCAAGATCATAATTGGGTAGTGAGAGGTAAATGAAAATGTGTTATAATTGGAATAACTTCCATAGCCCTATTCACCCCCAGGTAATTTCTCACTTAATCCCCTTGAGGGACTTACAACGTACTTACAATATGGAATAATGGAGCATGTATGAGTTTATATCATTATAAGAATAAAAAAAATTTGACACACATTTTTCTATGAAAACCATGACACAATCCTTATTGGGATAACATAAAATTGAAGGAGTACAACACTACATGAAGAATAAAAAATGAGATTCATTTTTTTCATGATTTCTCACTCATCAATTGATAAATATTCTTTAAAAAGGATGTTGAATTCTAGTCGTAGTGATGAGAACCTTTGATCAAGAGTAGGCCATGGATTCCACCCATGGTTGGAAGAGGGGATACCCAAATCTTAAACTTTATTTTGAGGGACATTTGATGTATTTTATCCATGAAATACTTCGGTTAAGGGTAAATCCAATAGTTAAGGGTGAATTGTTCTATTATATTTGATTCGATAGCTCATAAAGATAAAATAGTCTTTCAGATCAAAAGTTATGCTCATTTTAAGTTGAATTTTTATGAAGGAGCTCACAAATATTTGAGAGGCCAACATGAACTATAGAAAAAAGGGTGGTTATTGGCAGTTTTAAAAACCATATCCAAATGATTTTTTTATTTTTTATTGGTGGTTTTATAAAAATGTCACTAATTTGCTATTGTTTGGTAAAAAATTTCGTCATTCAACATTGGTTTTTTAATGGTAGTTAAAACTGTCACAAAATATAATTTTTGATTGATTTATTTAATTTTAGAAGTGATTTTTTAAATTCTTCCACGAAATCAATGATAATAACTAATTATTAATAATTTATTAATATTTAAATTACATGTTAATAGTTATTAATTAATTATTAATTACTTATTACTAATTATTAATTAATAAATATCATTTATTATTTATAATCATTTATTATTTATTATCTAAAAATTTAATTAAAATTTAATTAATAATTATTAATTAGTAATTATTTATAGTTGTTATTTAGGGATTATTTAAAAAATAAATAAATTATTAATTACTAATTGTTAATTATTTACTAATTCTTAATTATTAATCAGTAATTATTTAGACATGTATATACTTATATATATACATACACTCACATATGTATACATTCATATATGAATACGTGAATACATTTACACACACACACACACAAACACACACACATATCTCTCTATGTGGATTAAAACAGTGGCCCGAACTTACTCACTTAACTAATGTTCTCAGAGAAATTGAAAGTTTTAATTTTGATTAAAATGACCATAACTTTATATACAAGTATATTTTTATGCACCTTGACCTATAAAATCGAATCTTACAAAGAGAACTATGAAAATATTAGATAACAACTTGGTAATAATTAATAATAAAGAATTTATTAATGTTTTAAGAGAATTTGAAAATCAAACTTCAACTTCAAATGAACATAACTTTTGAACGAGGTGTCTATTTAGACTCTAAGAACAATCAAATAAAATATTATGATTAGATCTATAATATATAATATTGGGGGAGACCCACCATATTTTTTATTAGTCAAGAGAGGTCTGGAAGGCATCAAAAACTGAGTTTTAAGTTAAGGTAAACTAATTTTAAATCTGTTGATGGTATTTATACTACGTTCAAAAGGGTATTTTTATCCTTTTTTGGTGGGGTATGAATTAATTCCTTGGGTTTAAATTCCTATTGATATTATGGTATTGAAATTGTATTGGTCTTCCCTGTTTTGGTGATTAATTTTTCTGATAAGTCTTATATTCTAAGGATTGTATTGGAATGGTTAATCCAAGATATGTATCTCATGGGAATGCCAAGGCTTGATTTTGAATTAAATTTGTGGTTAAACCTTAGTGGTTATAGATATTCCTTATGGTGGTAAGTTCAAGGTTAAGAATTGTGTGTGTGCGTGTGTGTATATTTATATATATTTATATGTTTATGTATAAATATATATAATTGTAAAACACCAACCTTTTTTGGAGATTTATCAGGCTCATTTGTAGGTACTATTTTCCCTTATGTTGAGTACTTTTAATTTTTGTTTTACCTAACGGTTTTTTTGGGTAAAAATTTGAGAAGAATGGAAGAAAGGGGGCAGTACATGGTTGGTGCACAATTTTCCCTAACTGTGCGCTCTAGCCCAACAAATTGTGAAACCCTAGAAAGAGTGGTTTTGCACATCTAGGACTCAATTTTTCAATCTGTTCACCCTAAAAGGAGAAACCGTGTACCCCCTAGAATAGGCGCATGGTTATGGGAAACTATGCACCCCAAGAAGGAAATTGTGCATTACGAGATTTTAATCCCCCAAAATTTATTAATTTTTTTTTCTGAACCTCCGTCTTATACCCCAGAACGCCCAAGATTGACCCATAATAAATATCTCTCAATTTTAGAGCCTCTTGGAGGTATTCCAAGGTCTTCCGACTACCGTTCTTGATGATTCAAAGCCTGGTTGTTAGATCGTCACCTCTTTGGGTACATGATTTCATCCCAATTGATTTCTCATATATCTCCTGTTATTCTCCAATTATTTTGGTGGGTTGTTATCCACTGTACTGATGGATCTAGATCTATATTTTTTGAATCTAGATCTAGTATTTTTGGATCTATATCTAGATTTAATATATTTTGTTTCATTTGACCATGGATTTAGGTTTCAGATCTAGACCATGTTCTACATTTTTATTCCATTCAAATTGAGGATTTATGTTTGGTGAATGCTCATCAACAAATTGAGGTAGGTGGTCTATAATTAAAACCCCAAATTCTTGATTTCAATTACATGTATGTAATTTTTGAATTGATATTAGATGATTAGAAATTGAGTTTTCCTAAATTGAATTAATTAATCCATTGAATTAATTAATTAAGGAATTATGAAATTGGGGATATTGAATTGATAGATTTGAATAATTAATTATTTAATTAATTATAATATATTGAGATTGTTAATTTGAGATAATTAATTTGTGAGATATTGTGAATATCGAATTGGGATCTATGGGTTATTAATTGTTTATTTAATTATCAGAATATTGAATTGGGACTTGGGGATAATTAATTTTTGAGTTAATTATTGGGATATTGAATTGTGAATTGAATATTTAATTGTTGAATTAACTATGTGATATTGAGTTTGTGGATATTGGTTAATTAATTAATGGGATTTATGTTCTTAATTAATTAAAGGAATTAATTAAGGGGATTGGTGTGATAAAATAATTGTTGAATTAGTAATGAGATTGAGATTATCAAATAATTGTTTAATTAGTAATGAGATTGATATTATTAATTAATTAATTAATTATGTAATTACGATTAATTAATTGGTGAATTAATTAATGGTTTACAGTGTAATATTAAAATTTTGACAGAAAATGGTAATAATGGAATTCATGTACAAATTGAGACAATGAATGGTAACAATGACATTCATGTGTAAACTGAGACAATGAATGGTAATAGTATAATTCATGTCTAAAATTGAGGCAATGAATGGTAATAATGTAATTCATGTGTAAACTAAGATAATGAATAGTAAAAATGACATTCATGTTTCAATTGAGATAATTAATGGTAACAGTTTCATTCATGTGTGTATTGAGAGTTCGGGTGTCCTCAGGAACCCGGAGGATTATGTGGTTAAATAAATAGAAGTTGATAATGTGATTACTATTTATTTATGCAATGTATTTATTTCTTTATACAGTTACATAAATTTTTTGAATGGGTATTGCTTTAAATTCCATTGGTGATGACCTACTGAGTTGAAATCACACCCTAATCAGGCTTCCTGATCGGTACATGAATAGATTTCTTAGTTGCTGGATAGGATAAGGGAAAACACCCTATGTTAGATGGCTAAGTTGGTATGGAGCACAAATGATAGAACCAAACGTGGTTCAGGACCCTCTTGGGATTTTTCAGTGTCTTTACTTTTGTGTTGCATTTTGAAACTTTTCATGTACTTTAGCATTGCATATCTACTGTTTAGTTTTAATATTGTATTTCTAGTTTTGGTCATCATGTGAATTTGGTACTATTCTAGTTATGGTTATATGTTATTTTGTTATTGTTTCTTACTTTATACTGGTGTATTACTTTAATAAAAGAGGTTATAGTATTCCCATGATTGATATTAGACCCTCGCTGCTAGTTGACAACCTTTGGAGTAAGGGGAGGCATGCTTGAGGTCCTGTGACTGACCAGTTTGGGGCACCGATGTGTGGAATGTGGGCAGAGATGTTACAAAGTGGTATCAGAAGAGTTTTATTTTATTTTATTTTATCTTACTATTTGGAAAAGGTATAAAAGAGATTAGTAAGAGTTAGGCCTTAGTTATGAGCTCATTCATGGGATTAGCTAACCCATATATGAGGGAGAACCTAAGTACCCAGGTTGAGAATGTTGTTATTGGTATTTTATATTATAGTTTAATGATATTTCACCTTGGGTGACACACTTGTTGTGTGATGTCAAATTATTTAATAGATTTTTTGATATTTGAATCATGGCCCAGTATGACATGAGATTTGAATTTTCATGAATCATTTTAGGCACTCAGTATTATTTTATAATATGCATCATTTTAGGCATGCATTGGAAAATGGGTTTTGGGTATGTTTTTGAACTTGAACTATTTTTCCTTGCTTTTAAAATTGAAATGAGAATGCGCCTAATGTGAAATTTAGATTTTAAAATGATACAAGATGATAATAAATGGGTTTCTAATGATAAACTTGAATATGATATGAGTTTACCCTTTTTTAACCATGTTCTAGATGTATGGTGGTTAAGGGTAATGATAACACCTTGATTTTGACCATGTGGCAAGGTTCGGGGAAAAGACTTGTTATTCCTTATTTTTTTTCCCATTATGTAATCATTATAATGTGGTGTTATGTGTCCTCATATGTTTGATTATAATTTTATAGATATGCCTCCATGATGATGCTTTTTGAGAAGATGAAAGGAGGATATGGATGAAGATGATCTACCAGTAGTGGAACCCAAGGCACTAATAGTGTCGGGTGAATAAGTAGGGGAGAAGTTCTGAGAGAACTTTTCTTGCTTCATGTAATTCATGGTAAGAGACCTAGAGTGGGTTTTGAGGAGTATGTATGACCTCACACGGTAGTTTCAATTGTATAACCCTATGAATTTTACTAGAGAGGGTGGACCTATGGGAATTGAGTTCTAGATTGAGTCCATCAGGAATATACTTGACCATTTAGTAGAGTCCTACTAAGAGGAGGGTCAAGTTGGATAATTATATTATACAAGGATCCATGAAGCAATGGTGGGATGTTTAGGATCAGATTGGACATGCTGATGGTATGTTATGGAAGGACTTCTTAGAGAAGTTCTTGGAGCACTTCTATCCAGAGATGCTGAGGCATGAGAGAGCATCTGTGTTCATGAGGTTGACTCAAGGGAGTATGTTGGTGAAATTTTAAATATTTTCAATGATTTTATCCAACATTGGTAGGGGATGAGACAACTATGACTAGGAATTTTCAGGATAGACTTAAATGTGAGATTAAGTCCTAGGTTAATCTCTTTCAGTTAAAGAAGTTTACTAAGGTGGTGGATTAGGATCTCATAGTCGAGGGAAACCTGAGAGAGGATTATAGTGTAGGATAAGTGGTTATTAATAGATGATCAGGAGGTTTTTCATCTGAGAGAAGGAATAAAAGTTTTATCAAGGGGTATAGTAGGAATAGTTTCCATAATAAGGTTCAGTCACACAAGAACTCACCCTGATTATATCTCACCAGTGCGGTAGGAAGGGACACTATCATAGAAACTATCCCTGACCACCAGTAGAGTGCCGATCTTGTGGTTGGATGGGAAATCTATAGAAGTTCTACAAGAACCCATGACAGACAGGTAGTGATGGAGGATCTAGATAGTACTAGGGTGTGGGAAGGGGATCTTCTGCCCCATATTAGTTTGAAATATGGAGTTATACTGGACAAGGGAGTATAGTAAGTGGACACAATGATTATGGGAAAGAGTGTTCATATTAGAAAAGTGGTGTAGAAAAAGGTACCCAGGTTGTATAACATGGAATAGGGGAAGGAAAATTGCATTCCATTCAACCTACACTTGTGGAGAATGAGAATGGACCATCAATAATGATAGGTACTAATCTTGTAGTGTATATTCTATCTATTGCCTTATTTGATACTGGTTCCTCTCATTCATTTATTTCTACACATTTTTTGAATTGTTTGATCCTTACAGTGGAGTTTGGAAGTAGGGTTATGATGATAGATACACCATTGGGATTACAGTCGAGAGACATCTGTTTGTGTAAGGGGTGTTATATCAAGGTTGGGGAGTATCATTTTTCTATGTGATATTTATATTCTAGATATGTCATGATTCAACCAAATTTTGGGTATGTACTAATAGTAGAATACCGATCCCATATAGATTGTTACCAAAGGAGAGTGAATTTTACATCTCATAAGGGTGACAATTATATTCACTGTGGAGAGTAAGATATCAAGGGAATCCATGCAGGGCTAGTTCACCAGCAACTAGGGGAGATTATTGCCTATGTTTATAGTTTTTTGTTGGATGATGGAGGTGGAAATCAGGATGTATTTTCACTTGTAGTGGACTAGTTTCAAGATGATATTCCTAAAAATTTATTGGGATCACCACGAGAGAGAGATGTAGAATTTACTATTGAGCTCATGCTGGGGGATGATCTAGTTTCTATTCCACCATATAGAATAGCACTAACAGAGCTTCAGGAGATCAAGTCTCAGCTAGAGGAGTTATAGAATAATTGGTTTATCTGACCAAGTAAGTCTCCTTGGGTTTCTACAATGTTTTTTTTCTAAGAATGATGATTGGAGTTTTCACTTATGTGTTTACTACCGGAATTTGAACCAGATGACAGTGAGGAACCGGTATCTTATTTTTTACATCGATGATCTTTTTGACTAGTTGAGAGGAGCTTGTATTTTATCTAAGATTGACTTGAAATTAGGATATCATCAATTGAGAGTTTGAACTTCTGATATACCGAGGACTTCTTTAAAAAGAAGGTATGGCCTATATGAGTTTGTATTAATTATGTTTGGGTTGATGAATTAACCATTAGTGTTTATGGCCATGATGAACAATATATTTCATTATTTTCTGGGTCAATTTTTGGTAGTGTTTATGGATTTCATCTTGGTGTACTCCAAGACTCATGACGATCATGCTCAACACCTTGACATCATCCTGAGTATATTAAGAGAGCATTGGTTATATGAAAAGATATCTAAGTTTCAATTTTTGATTTATCAGGTACACTTATTGGGTCACATAATCTTAGAGGAAGTTGTATTAGTGGACCCATATATGGTTCAGGCAGTGGTTTATTGGGAGAATCCCAATAATGTGTTTGATATCCATAGATTTCTAGGATTAATAGGATATTATCAGAGGTTTATTTAGGACTTTTCCCATTTGGAAGTGCCACTTTTTGGATTTAACAAAAAGGGGATAAATTTTGACTAGTCTGGATCATGTGATAATGCTTTCTAGGAGCTAAAGAAGCACTTGAAATTGACACCGATCCTGATCCTACTTGATCTGAGTAAGGAGAATATGGTGTATTATGATGATTATGGGATAGGGATTGGAGTAGTGTTGATGCAGGGAGACTGATTTTGGTGTATGGGTATCAGAAGTTGAGACCACATGAATAGAAATAACCTACACATGACCTCGAGTTGGATACAATGGTTTATGCTTTAAAGTATTGGTCGTATTATCTATTGGGTGAAAAGTTTACTGCATAGACAGATCAAAAGATTTTTAAGTACATATTTTTCCAGATAGATTTGAATCTTCAGTACTGAAGGTGGGTAGAGTATATGAATTAATTTAATTTTTATCTATCATATATTATTGGGAAGGGAAATAGTTTGGCTAATGATTTTATTATGAAAACTCTGACTCAGGATATTCAAGAGTGTAGTGGTGAGTGGAAGATGATGGATTTACTAGTTGAGATGAACGTTGTGGTTCAGGAGATTCAGGAGAAGATGACTATGGTACCAGTTTCAACAGAGTTTACACTTTTGAAATAGATCATAGATATATATTATGATGATACTGAATGTTTGTCCTTGATGGAAATCCTTAAAGGTGTGGAGTCACCTTTCGATTAGAGCATAGATGAGGATGAGATCTTATATGTTAGGAATAGGGTTATTATTCTTGCGATTATGTAAGAGGAGATGATGAGGGTGTTTCATGATTCAAAGTGGGTGGTATATCCAGGTGTAACAAAAATTTATTGCAAATTATGATGATAGTTTTGGTGGCCGAACATGAAAAAGAAGATATCATGGTTTGTGACATGATACTATACCTTTCAGTAGGTGAAGGATGAGCATCAACGACCTGAAATTTTAATAAAACCATTTAACATTATGTAATGAAAGTGGGAAAATGTTACCACAGATTTTTTGGTGGGTATTCTGATTATTCCTTAGAAGAATGAAACTATTTGGGTGGTTGTGGAAATATTGATGAAGGTAGCACATTTCTTTCCTATATAGGAAACCTTCTTAATGGAGCAGTTGGGTGAAATGTATGTCCGGGAGATATTCCATATGCACGTGGTGCCATAGACTATTATTTTTAAATTTGATTCACACTTTACTTCATTCTTCTAGTAGGGATTATAGAAGGTTCTTGGTACATAATTTTTTTTTGATTACAACATTCCACCCACAGACATATGGGCAGTTAGAGCATACTCTATAGGTGCATGAGGATATGCTGCAAGCATGTGTTCTTAACTTTGGTGGGTATTGGGAGAGGAACCTAGCTTTAGTAGAGATTTACTATAAAAAAATTTATCAGGATACGATTTATATGGAACCATATGAGACTCTTTATGGTAGTCCATGCATGTCACCTCTATGCTGGATGGAGGCAGGTGAGTCAGACTTGTTGGGATCAACTCTCATGCAGGAGATGTCGAAGCAGGTTAAACTGATTCAGAAACATATGACTGCGACTTAGAGTTGATAGAAGTTGTATGATGATAGATTTTGATGAACCATATAGTTTACTGAGGGTGATCATGTATTACTTTGGGTGTCTCCTAGATTGGGTCACCATAGGATACAGAGACATGGCAAGTTGGCACCCAGGTTCATTGGACTATTTGAGGTTGTGGAGAGAATTGGGTGAGTGGCATACCAATTGGATATTCCACAGAGATACAGTTCCATGCATGATTTTACATGTGTCATGACTACAATAGCATCACACTAACCCTTCTCATGTGATCAATGTAGATGATTTGAAGCTTGATATAGATGCGTCCTATGAGGAGCATCCAATACGTGCGTTGGATCACAATGAGAAAGCATTGAGGGGAAAGACCGTGCTAATAGTTCATGTATTTTGGAAAAATGGTCATGTTCAAGAGGTAACTTGGGAGAAAGAATCAGATATGAGGGCTCATTGGCCCAATCTTTTTGACTCAGAATCTTAGAGATGCATGGGAGCACAACTCAAGGATGAGAGTTTATAAGGTGGGGAGATTATAAAACCCCAACCTTTTTTAGAGATGTATCATGCCCATTTGTAGGTACTATTTTTTCTTGTGTTGAGTAATTTTCATTTGGGTTTTACCTTGGGGTGCGTTTGGGTGAAAATTCAAGAAAAATGGAAGAAAGAGGTAAGTGCATGGTTGGCACACAATTTTCCCTAATCATACGCATTGGACCAAAAAATCGTGAAACCCTAGACAAAGAGATTTTGCATGGATATCAGATGGTTTTTTAGACCATGTACCCTAAAAAGAGAAACCATTCACCCCCTATAAGAGGAACACTATTAGGCACATGGTTAGGGGAAACCATGCACCCCAAGTAGAAAATAGTATGTACAATATTTTAATCCCCTGAATTTTATTAAAAAATTTCCAAACCCCCATAGTATACCCACGAATGCCCTAGATCGACCCATAATCAATTTATATAAATTCTAGAGTCTTCTAGAGGAATTACAAGGCTTTATGAGCTCCATTATTGATGATTTGAATCCAGATTGGTAGATCTATTCTTATTCAAGTACACTATTTCATCTCGATTGATTTCCCGTCTCTCTCCCATTATTCCCCCATTATTTTGGCGAGTTGTAATCCACTATCATATTGGATATAGATCTATATTTTTTGAATCTATATCTAGGTTTTCTGTATCTAGATCTATATTTAAGATATCTTGTTTCTTTTGACCATGGATTTGGGATTCAGATATAGACCATGCTTTACGTCGTTATTCCTTTCAAATTGAGGATTTTTGTTTGGTGAACACTCACAAATGAGTTGAAGTAGGTGGTATATAATTAAAATACCCAAGTCTTGATTTCAATTACATGTATGTAATTGTATAATTTTTATTGGATGATTAGTAATTGAGTTTTCCAAAATTGAATTAATTAATTTGTTGAATTAATTAATTAAGGAATTGTGAAATTGAGGATATTGAATTGATATATTTGAATAATTAATTTTTGAATTAATTATGAGATATTGCGATTTTTGATTTTAGATAATGAATTTTTGAGATATTGTGAATAATGAATTGGAATTTAGGGGTAATTAATCACTAAGTTAATTATCAGAATATTGAATTGGGACTTGGGGATAATTAATTATTGAGTTAATTATCAGGATATTGAATTGTTAATTGAATAAATAATTTTTGAATTAATTATATGATATTGTGTTTGTGGATATTTCTTAATTAATTAAGGAATTAATTAATGGGATTTATTTTCTTAATTAATTGGGGAATTAATTAAGGGGATTGATGTGATGAACTAATTGTTGAATTAATAATGAGATTGAAATAATTAACCAATTTTTGAATTAGTAATGTGATTGAGATGATTAATTAATTGTTTAATTAATTAATGAGATAATTTTGATTAATTAATTGGTGAATTAATTAATGGGTTGCAGTGGAATATGATAATTTTGACAATGAATGGTAATAATGGAATTCATGTTCAAATTGAGACAATGAATGGTAACAATGAAATTTATTTTTAAACTGATATAATGAATGATAACAATGACATTCATCTATAAAATTGAGACAATGAATGGTAACAATGAAATTCATGTGTAAAATGAGAAAAGGAATGGTGAAAATGGAATTCATGTGTGTATTGAGAGTTCGGGTGTCATCAGGAACCTGGGGATTATGTGGTGAAATAAATAGAAATTGATAATGTGATAACTATTTATTTATGCATGGTATTTATTTATTTGTACAACTGCATACACTGTTTGATTGGATATTGCTTTAGAAGACATTGGTGGTGGCCTACTAAGTTGTAATCACACCCTATTCGGGCTGCTTGATCGCTACCTGGATAGATTTGATGGTTGCAGGGAAAGATAAGGTCAAAAGACCTGTGTTAGATGGTTGAGTTGGGATGGAGCATGGATGAGGAAACTAAATGTGTTTTGGGACCCACTTGGTTGTTGTTCATGTATTTACTTTTAAGTTGAATTTTGACACTTGGTATGTACTTTAGCATGGCATGTTTACTGTCCAGTTTTGATATTGTATTTCTAGTTTTTCTCATCATGTGAATTTGGTACTATTATTGTCATGGTTATATGTTATTCTGTTATTGTTTCTTACTTTTTTCGGGTGTATTACTCTAATAAAACAGGGCACAGTCTCCCCATGATCAATATTAGACCCTCACTGCTAGTCGGCAGCCTCTACTGTATGAGGAGGCACATTTGAGGTCATGTGAATGACCGGTTCGGGGCACCAATGTGTGACACTTGGGCCGGGATGTTACAATAATTATTTATATTTATTTATATATTTATATGTATATACATCTACATGTTCATATATATATAAATGTGTGTGTGTGTGTGTGTGTGTTTATATATTTATGTATATTTGTAAATATTTATATCCACACACACACATATATATTATGTGGTTATATATATATATATATTCATATGTATATATATATATATTTAAATATATATTTATTTATTTATATGTATTTATGTAAATTTATATTTAGTTATATATATTTATATATATTTATATGTATTTATGAATATTTATATATATTTATATATTTTATGTGGGTATATATGTTTGTGTATGAGGGTGTTTATGTATATTTATATGTGTATATATATTTATATTTATATATGTATATATGTATTTATATATATTTATGCATATTTATTTATAATTCTATGTATTTATAGATATTTAAATGTATTTGTGTGTGTGTGTAAAGGTTGAGGGACAATCCACCATTATTAAATAAAAGAAAAATATAGAAAATGAGGATGAGGTTAGACAAGAAAGAATTTCCCTCATGAAGAAATAAAAACTCATTTATTGATTTTCCATATAAAACCCATATACTTAAGGATTCCTCTTACACAAGGAGGATGAGATCTCCTCTTGGGATACTATTGTAACATCCATACCTTGGTTCACTCTATATCAATCAGATCATATCACCACATGATCATAAGCATGTCTCCCTATATGCCAAAGGCTACCAATTAACATCGATAATCTAATATGTCATAGTGGGGAGACTATAACCTCATATCAGAGTAGTAATAATAATGAAAATAAACCAAATATCATCCATAATAATAAACATCAGTTGGAGTAAGAATAATAAATAAACATAAATTATATATAAAAAATAGATATAGTCATACAGACAAATAGATCAACTGGTCACCCATTGGGCCAATCATATTTAAACAAGATAAAAGAAACAAATAAAATTGATTGAGGCTCTACTACATCCCTGAGAATCACCTCATCCCAATCTCTAGTACTGACCAAGCTACCTAGATAAACAATCAAATCTCAATACTCTCCCCAACCTGAACCTATGGATAGTGAAGTCCACTCAGGTACCCAAGTGCAATGCCCCCTGAGTAGTTTGTGAGTACACAACTTAGTAGGGAACCACCAATACAGTCCCATACATAACCAGTAAATGTTGTTTTATTTTCATGTGACATGCTCAAAAAATAAATAATAATTTTGGAAACATAAATAAATACAATTGCTGATCCTCAGAGCCTAACATGACACCTAGTATCAATCCTACATGCTTTGTCCAATGCCATATGATTCTGAAAACATCAT
Source organism: Viscum album (assembly GCA_963277665.1). Lineage (NCBI taxonomy): Eukaryota > Viridiplantae > Streptophyta > Magnoliopsida > Santalales > Viscaceae > Viscum > Viscum album. The sequence goes on from OY728125.1 coordinate 779,224,710, forward strand.
GTGATCGTGCCAACCCAATATCATCCAAGATCTAAATCCATAGAATACCTAATCTGTAATATCCCCATGAATTTAGGGTTAAAACCCATGAAAACCCAAGTAGTTTCATCCAAACTCTAAATTCATGGAATCCCTAAATAGTATCCTCATGACCCTGGGGATTACACCCATGATGGACCAAAATCCATGGGGGTCACATCCCCTACCCATGATCCCAAGGAGTATGTCCAAGGAAATCACGTAAACTATTAATATCTATGTATATGAAAACCACAGATCCCAAAACCACATCCAAGGCGTCTCATAGACATAGATATATAATAACAGGCACACTAGATCTAAGGAACTATGTCCAAGGCCCACCAACCAATAATGGGCATACCATATCCAAGTAACTTCATCCAAGGTCCCCTAATGAATAATGGGAATACCATATTTATGGAACTACTTCCAAGGTCCCCCAATGAATAATGATAACACTAGATCCAAGGAACTATGACCAAGGTCCCCCAAACATATATAAATAATGGGCACACCAGATCCAAGGATCTACATCTAAGGTCCCCCAACTAATAATGGTCATACCAAATCCAAATAACTATTTCCAAGCTTCCCTAATGAATAATGGGAATACTAGATCCAAGGAACTATATCCAAGGACCCCCAAACATATATAAATAATCACACATTTCTCCAATTTCATTAATTAAGAATCCAAACTTTAAATCATGTATCATATCTTAAGATATGTCTAATGCATCTTCAAAAAATAAATTAATCATTAAACATCACCTTTCCCAGGGGAAACTTATTTTATTCAAGGGTAACACATCCTTTGGTCTCAACCCAAACACAATGCCCTCTTTATGTCCTCCTAAGTTCACCTAATCTAATACTTGGTTCCAAGGTGACACCCAATAATAACACTAGCAGGTCATTCATTACTCCCAACCTAGAGAATATCCCAAGGCACTTATCCAGGTCCTCTATGTTTATTCATACCATGCTCATATCATCTATCCCAGAGTCTCTAAGGTATCTCACAATTCTATAAGTCCAAACATGTCTAATTATCCTAATTCATAACTTATCCCTACTCAAGGGGCCTTTAGTTACCCATTTGGTCCACTACATTCACATTATTATTTATTAATCACCTCTTAGGGGATTCATATACCATAGGATACATGATTAAAATTATATTCTCATCCATTTATGAGTTAGATGTCTAGTTATTTCTCAAGGTCTCATCAGGTCCCTGTTTCCTTACTCATAAAATTCTTAGAAATTTTATTTTTAATTTAAAACAAGTCATTTTAAATTTATTAAAACATTTACTTTAATTAAATAAAGTCAATCACCATCACAAAAACACCACATATCACATGTTATATTAAATGATTAAATAAAACTGTATAAACTATAGGGAAAGGAACAAGGACCACCTACCTCAATAAAAATCCTTTCCCTTTTATAACATAACCTAAAAACTCACTACCCGAGATCATCCAAGTCTGTCTCAACTCAACCAACCATCATCCATCCACCCAAGGCCCTATCACATGCCAAACATCACTAAATAATTAATTATAACTATTTAAAATTAATTAAAAAATTAATTTAAATAGGTAGAATGACTATAATCTCACTAGATTACATTTGTTTTCCAAAACCATGACCAACCAACCATGAAAGGTCTGAAATACATCCCCAACATAATTCCAAAAAATATATATAACATACGACATTGGGGAAATCATCAACTCCATCCAATTTTAATAAAATCCTAAATAAAATTATATAAGAAGCATACTTCCACCAAAATGATGATAGAAAAAATTCAAAGAATGTCGCAGGTCCTCCTCTTTACAATCCGAGAAAAATACTCAAATTAAACACCCATTCCAATGTCCAATTGAACCCTATTTCATAAAAAAACTAAGAAAAATTATTGGGAATCATACCACAATAAAAACTACATGCGACAAATTGAAATCATTATCCTAGGATACCCTCTAGAAAAGAAAATCCAAAGAACCATCATTCTTGGAAGATTTCACTATGCTCTGGTGAAATTATCAACAAATATCTAGCTATATTTGAAGGGAAATTGACACCCAATGAAAGGAAGGAAGAACAGATGAATAAATAGTGATCATATCTTGAAATTACGAGGGAATATCCACCAGAATTACCCCAAATGAAGGGGAAATAGAGGAAAGAGAGGGGGGAGGGAGCTGGCCAAATGGATATCCTTACATTTCCCATGCCTCCTAAATCCTGAGGGGGCACAACAACAAAAATTAAAAAACACCCATGTTAGAAAAAATCCTAGCTGACCCCACCTATGAGCTCTTGGGTCTCATTGTCAGGCTGATGGTGGATCACCAGCTAGCTAATGTTCCCAGATAGGCTACTGGACTACTTCCTGTCTCATCGGCTATCCAATGGACTGATGCTGCTATAAAAAAGTAGCCTAACCACCCACCACTACTTGAATGCCATCATGAGAACCCCCTACACATATAGAGGATTATTCCTCATCTAAAAATATTTATTTGGTATGTTACAACTCACATAATTATACTACAAATCTCAATTCTCAAAATAAACCTACCACCAAAATAAAAATTCATAATCCTTTTGAATTTTACTAACTTGTACGGATGAGGGTCTTTACCACTTCCAAGGATCATTCTCATCATCTAATGATGTGTTATTAGTTTCATCTATATTGGATTAGACAATACATTTCAATGACAAATTCCGATTTTCCATCCCTCGGATTTTACCAAATTTCCAACACCTCTATAATTACACACACACACACAATTGGGGGCTTACCCAAGTGGAAAAGACTCTGTATAATCTTTCATGAAACCCAGGTTCAAAACTGGATAAGGGAAAATTTTCTAGGAACTATAGAAATAATGCAGTACTATGGGTACTATTGCAAGTACTGTAGTATGATACTATAGTAGTGGTGTTATCACTCAAATTGGGGTTTTGGGCCATGTATTGGGCCTCCTAGTCATCCGTACAAAGAAATTAAACTATACTGGAGTAGACACAAGATAATGGATTAGAGTGGTAACGATCACCAGATGGAGCTAACTAGAAATGAACAATGAGGGATAAGGTGAACACACCACTAGGTTTAGGCCTTGCGTAGTTCTATGCGGGGTGAGGATAAGCTGATAGTATTTTCAGGTGGTGAGCTAGGGACATACTTTGAAGATATACCGAGGAGGGGTTGTTTCAGTGTATTCAGGTAAAATGTGTAATTCCTTTGTGCTTATGGAAGTTCGAGTCATCTATTTTGGGTCTTCAGATCATGTAAGGGTTCCCTCTCAACCCAGTTAAAAAGAGGACTTATATGAAAATAAAGAGTATAGAATTGGAGGTATATATATTTATATACATATAAATATTATGTGGGTATATATACATAGATATCTATATGTATGTGTGTTTGTGTGTGTATTTCTATATATTTATATGTGTTTATATATATATATATTTATGTATATTTATATGTGTTTATATATATATATATATATCTTTACATATAATTTTATTTATTTATATACATATGTATGTGATTATATATATTTATATATATTTTCATATATTTATAAATTTATATATAATTATATTTATATAATAAGGCCTTCAAGCCAGGAACATGGGTTATATTTATATAAATTTATATGTAGTTTTATTTTTATTTGTATGTAATTGTAAATTAGGAATAAATATATGAACGTGTACACACACACACATGTATGTATATATATAAGTGTATTAAAGACTGATTTGTCAACACATGAAGCACTTGATGGAGCGGTAAAGGCTTTACAAAATAATTAAAAGGTAAGAGATTCAAATATCACCCTATACATATATGTTTAATTATACAATAATTATAAATAATAAATAATAAATAATAAATAATAAATAATAAATAATAAATAATGAATAATGAATAATAAATAATAAATAATAAATAATAAATAATAAATAATAAATAATAAATAATAAATAATAAATAGTAAATAATAAATAATAAATAATAAATAATAAATAATAAATAATAAATAATAAATAATAAATAATAAATAATAAATAATAAATAATAAATAATAAATAATAAATAATAAATAATAAATAATAAATAATAAATAATAAATAATAAATAAATAATAATAAATAATAAATAATAAATAATAAATAATAAATAATAAATTTGTAATAATCTTCAATACTGGAATCCATGACGATTTCAGCAAACTGCCGTAAATCATTTTTTGGTGGTTTAAACCACCACATAAAGCAAAAAAACCACCGTTAAATGGAATTTTTGGTGTAGTGATGTGCTAAGGTGAAGAATCAACATAAGGATGATCTAATGGGTTTCCTAAGATTGAATGAAACCCATTCAAGTTAAAATAAACAAATAGAAACTCAAATTCCCAAGATCACCATCCATAAATCCCAAAACCATGTAAAATTATAAATGAAGAAAATTGATGTGTACCTTACACCAGTGATCTAATTCATCTATCTTAATTCATATGAGCTTTATGAATATCAGAAAATAGTATACTAAAGACATCCCTCCACCATGGAATATACACAGGTTGAAATGAATCACACATCATATGGGTGAGACACTTCTCTTATCCAAGATATGCTATTATCTCACATAGTTAAAGATGGGATAATAAGAAGTGAGTTTCTAGATAAAGGGAGAACCAACCAAATATTATAAAGTGAATTAAACACCATCTTAAATGGTATTATCTCCTTATACAAGCCTCAGCTAGACTCAATGAATTAACTCATACTTTACATAATGTATGATTTAATGTTATGACTTGTTCATGAATTCATAACATGAATGCAATGATTTTCCCATGTGTTTCATCTAATGATACAATAAATAATTAATAACCAAACAAATAGGATATTCAAATGTAAAATTATTAACATTTGACTACCATTCAAAGACAATGAATATAATATCATTATATCATAGCCAATGATATTCCAAAACCATAACATATAAAATGTATTTGGTTTATACATGTCATACCATATGATAAGGCTATATATTACCATATGATATAAGAAAAAACAAACCATATGTGTGAAGTATTTAGGGAACATCTTCTTCAATATCCCACTTTCACCAAAGCCTCATAGAATTAGTGTCATTCACATTATATTATATCATATAAAATAACTTTTAAAACCATATCCAATACTCCTTTTGGATATTTCCAAAACACTTTTGGAAAGATATCATTAAATTTATTATGTATTACATCACATGAAATACCTTGTTAATTCCCATATAAAACTCCTTTTAGATAAACTCTAAAACATTTTTAGAGTATCTCTCTAAGTAAAATTCAATCCCCATTTAGTTAACCACAAAGTGTGACCCCATTATCCTTTGTAGTGATGGAACCAAATATAAATTCCTGAATTCATAAATGTAAAGAAAGATCAACCTTTAGTGAAAAATAAGTGATACTCAAGCTATAAAGGGATTTGGCATGAACTCTATACAACACATGTATCACTATACCAATGTACACCAACTGTATCATATTAAATCATGTATTTTCATAAGATACCTTTGTCTAAGACATTAAGTGAGCATGGAACATGGCATATGTCAATCCTATATAGTCTCCTTAAATATTCTTTATTATTTGAGTATAGACTGACCAAACTAATAAATAAATCACATTTCATTCACCTTTATGGATGGGAACATAACATTACACTCACCTAATAGATAATCACAACATATGTACTATCTAGGTATGTTCATACACTTCCTCATTCTATGTCAATCGAGGACCCAAATGTCATAATAGTCATCTCATGATTTTTCATTAGTTTCTAAGAGTTTACCAATTTAGAATTTATATCATGATCTTCCTAAATAATAACTATAATTTATTTAGTATGAGGTCAGTTTGAGGTTGAAACCATAAAGAAAAATTTAGTAAATAGATAGAAAAGGATAATGAATTAACCAAGTTGTTTTTAGAATTAGGTGTAAGAAAATACTTGGGTCTGGGTAATCACTCTACATCCTAAAGAGGCTTATTTTCTTATGGTCAAGTACTTAGATTTATCAATAAAATTAGTAACCCAAAACCATATTAAAACATAACCACCCGACCCCAAAAAATGGTCATTAATTAAATAGGGTATCAAGTTAATGCATTAAAAGACATTCCAATATCAATATTCAATGGTCATGCATGAAAGTGGAAGATAATATGATGAAAAATGGAATAAACATAAAAAACATCTCTAATTACTCATAAAAGTGAACTTCACTAGATAAAATCCCCCTTAAATAAATTAATGACACTAAAATAACTCATCCCCACATTCTAATCATGAGAGAGTGTGGAAATAAAAGTAAAAAAACCTTAGAAGTAGACTCCAACTGCAGAGGGAAAATCTAGGTACAAATTCCACTAGGATTAGAATGTCCAATTGTAGAAGCCTCAAATCTCTTTCATAGTCATAATCTATCACTCGTATCTTAATATATATCTTTAATTATCTTTATATATCTATCCTCTTTTGAGTTGGCCTTAAAAACCCTAGATACAATGAAAAATCATTGTAGAGAACTCCCTTCTTATATCCCAAAATATATCCCAAAAACTATGGAAGGAGAGAGGGTCATCGACCATCTATATCTGCTATAGATATGAACTTCATGACATATAAAATGAATCATGGTGTGAACATCATAACCTCATGGATTAAAATCCTTTCCATATATTTAAAAATCCATTATCTCATTCCCTACTCCACTATAGTGACATGCACGTGGTGCAAACCAAAATCCAATAGCACTACCTCTGATCTTCTTTATACTCATAGAAAAAAACATTTACCATTATGATGTGGATATTATTCCATTTTTATGCATATAAACTATCCTCATGGTTATGGTACAAAGTAAACCTTTACATCCATGAACCAACTCCTCCAAAAAAACCACTTCTCTATCTCCTTACCCATAGTTTTGGGCCTCAGCCCCCATGGTAAAAACATCCCATGAAAGAGACCTCCACATAGCACCCATGTTGACGCAAAAAAAACCTCATGGGTGTGACGTGTTCGTTCTTCATCATAGAGAAGTGGCATCAGATCCTCTACCATCTCTAATAGTAGTTCGGAACATAAAGGTGGTTGGTTAAACATGACATTGCAACCCTAGATCACGAGGGAGAATGATGGTCAAGACAACATTGTATTGTGTGACATAGAACATGTTTTCAAAATTCATATAGGGATCATACAAACACATCCCATAATATAAAATTATTTGGGATAATACTAATTATTATATGTGGTCATTCCCTGGGTATCTCATTTCCTTTCCGTGGTTAAGTCCCACACTATAACCCCCTTCTAGTTCTATTTTTCACCGTACCTATATGCCATGTACCTATGCCAAACCATGATGTCTCTCTCTTTACTATCCTATGTGAAAGATACCCTAGCTAGGCCTAGTGCTGAGCTTAGCTGATTTCACTTAGGTGGTTGGTTGCTCTAGTGGGCTAGGCCAAGGGTTGGACATATTTTTTTAGATTTAAAACAATATTTTCCTTTTCCATTTCTCTAGCCTTAAGTTGAAATATTCTTTTTTCCATTTTTCTCTAAAATCCAAAAATCAGTGTTTTTCTATCATAAACATATAAGACCACATTTAATTAGGCAATAATACCCATTAAATAATAAAAATATTAATGATATATATATACATATATATATATATATATGAAATTTATCTATCAGATCCCCCGACACTTAAACTCTTGATTTCTCTCAAGTATAAAATCTCAACACCATCGAAATGGAAACACCATTTTAACAAGGTTTAGATTTCATATTCATCAAAATCAAACAATCATCAACAAGGGATAAACTTTCAAGTATCAACTAAAAATATCTTTCCAATTACTCATTTTCAAGGAAACAAAATCAACCATGTATTTTACTATTTCCATTTTAAAGGATGATACTCTTCCTAACTTCCATTCACATTTTTTTATTTCATTGTTATCATGCATTCCACTTTTTTATCTACCTCACCCTGAAAATTTTCTCACACTACTCAAGGTAAATATTTACTAGAGTTATGCCCACACCTCAATTATATGAATCCTAACCATATTCATGAAATGAATCTTAAATATCTACCTCATAAATAAAAATATCAACATTAGTCATGAGAATATCATTAAAATAATCAAATGCCTATGAGGTTGAGGGTTAGTTGGTAATTGATTTGAAAAATTAAACAATATTAAAAATGAGGTTAAACTCTAAAACAAAATACATGATAAAGAATAGAAATCTTAAAAAAACTCCTCTAATAATGACACCACCCAACACTCCCCAGCCCATAGGCTCAAAAATTACATGAATAGTAATAATAAAAAATGTACCAACTTTTGATATTTTTTCCAATAAAAGTTTTCAATGATTTTACAATAATGATTCTTCCTTTTGATTTCTTTTTTAATGATCTTTAATGGTTAGATAATGATACATAATGTAAAATAAATCTATAAACCTTTCTCCACAATCAATTATAATACCACACTTCATCTTATAAATAAAAATAACCCCCTTTACACTGGGAACAACCTCTCCCACACACTTGAGAATCATGAAAAAATATCTAGAGGGGTAGAAAAGAAATAAAAGGCTTGAAATTTGTCTTCCAAATCATGATTATTCATAGATTCTATGGAATTAAAATATATATTTAACATAAATGTATGTATTAAAGGATAAAAATGGATCAAATAAAAATTACTCAATCATACTAATGTGACTTTGTTCATCGATAGTTTTGAAAATATATAAATGAAAGTTTTAGTAGGTCTACATGCCCCAATAATTTTTCAAGAAATGGGTATAAAAGAAGTATAAAATTATTTATAACCCTCTCATGAATTGAAAAAATATAACATAGGATAATCACTCAAGTCATGAATATTAATAACAAACCAATCAAAATGAACTTTAGAAAATCATGACATGAAACATGTGATATAAATTTCATCTATATAAATCAACTAGTCCCCTAAAATCACGATTTATAAAATTAATACCCCTTTAATTATCTCTAATAATTCATCCCCATATTACTTATTCAATATTATTAAAAATTATTTCTAAAACATGAAATAATGGTATTCCTAAGTAAATTTGAATCCTAGATAAAAAAATAACAAAAATTTTAATTATGGCATGAAAATTCCATTTAAAACATAAAAATCATGTGAAAATAAATATATGGAGGTTAAAATATATCCAATAATTTAATAAGTACCCCATTATCCATTAATATCTTCCATTTTTTAATTATTCTTATACCTTTCTTTTTCATCATCAACATGGACATTTAAAATAAAAAACAAACAAGTGAAATTAAAATATCCATGCTCAATTAAGCTAAAAAATATTTGTGGAATTAGACTATATCTAGTGACCCTAGTTTTCATGTATATAATATTTATCTCGTTTTTGAGTTTCATAACCCTAATCACTTGAGAAGGGTAAACTGGTAATTTTCCATAGTAAATGGCCTTATAATTTTTTTATGGTCTCATTGTTCTCGGTATAGGTCATTTTACCTTTAGGTTGTAATTTGGTGAGGTTCTGATCCATACATATTTTTATAGGTTATTTAATATTTATTAAAAAATATTTTATACTATGTCATATGAGGATGTTTATATCTCCTAGATGAAGATTTAAATGAGAATTTTGACTTTGAATTTAAGCCTAGAATGGGTAGTTTTACTCATGTGAGGTATAAACTCTGTTTGGTATTTGAGACAAGGGCTGGGCCTTTAATGGGTGATTTTTTTTTTGTTTTATTTTTCATCCTCTCCCATATTCTCTACAAATTTTCATGAATGATATGATGATAAATCCCCTCATTGGAACCATCGATCTGAATAGAGAAGGAGGGAGAGGGAGGAGAAGATCCATCTAGGGAGTTCGATCAAAGATGGACCAGGAGGCGATGATGATAGAGCTCTGATATGACTTTAAAGATTCATTTTTTTATTAATAGGGAGGGATATTTATATAAATTCTCACCTCACTAATTTATTTTTACATTTTAAATTTTTATTATGTAATTTAGGCTGCTACATAATGGTCGAGGGCCGCTGGGAAGTGTTTTTTAGTGAAATTGGTGATTCAAGCAATTCACAGGGAACCTTTTTTAGGAATTCCTAATCACACGATATATAGTTTTAAGAACCCACACTATTCCATTCATAATTTTTATTAGGGTAGAATATATTGATCATAAAATGTGTAGGCTACATCCACATTTCGTGTAGGTCTGTTGGGTATAAAACTCAGGGTGTGTCCAAGTGCATGACTAGACACCCCATGTGAGGTACATGGCATGTAAAAATAAACACCTTATTGGGTCACATGAAATTACTAGAGATGGGTACATGACTCAGTACCCCATGTATCTCAAAATCGATGTGTTACTTGGGGAATACTATGTATTTGAGAAATATATGCCAAGTTGGGTAGAGGCATATTTCCAGATTCATCCATTAAGTGTATACACCATGAAATTTTCCCTCGAATGAATTTTACATGATTTATCTCCCATGAGATATATTTGGACAAGTAGATAGTCCATTATAAGTATCCTTTGGTGTATAATGTGATGTTGGATTACTCTATATTACCCAAGGCTATTAGGAAGATGATCTAGAGACAGTGATAGATTTTTCATCTCATGTTGATGATGAAAAGTTATAGGTGTTAATGTAGAGTATGCGTGAGGTTGGTAAACCCCTAGGAAACATTCTGAAATTGGGGTATGTGACCCTTGAATGTTTTTGGAGATTGATATTCTCTGAGATTTTTTTTGAATATGGATCCTGAAAAGATAGAGAGACACAAATAGATGTGTTTAGGCTAGTATTCAGTGGTGTCCTCAACACAATAGGGTAAATTGAAGGTACTTTTAGAAAAACATATAACTTGAGGATATTTCTCCTTCCTTCTCATGCACCCTATGTTAAGTGGGTGCATGTGGTTCTGATAAAAGGATATGGAGTTAGTGGTATACTCCTGTTACACTATGGTATTCATGGATAGTTCCTATCATGGGAGGTATATATTATCTATCCCCTATAGTAGACCATGAGTTTTTTTAGGAGATAAGGAAGATGATTATGGAGTAATCTCAGTGTCCCCCTTTTATCAGACTACTGGTTTTGATGATCGTGTTCCATGGAAAGTATAGATATAGGACTTGGTTACTCCTTTGAGTTTGTATCCTATGATGAAGTATGGGTTTTTAATCACATTTATAGAGTCGGTAATCCCCTAGAGATGTGGGGTGTGGGTCCTCTAATTTAGGTGATGGTTTCTTAGATCTCAATATTTGAGACACAATCTAACTCATAAGTGGATGAATATGTTAGTATCCTTGGTCTATCATGGCATTTAGTGAGGTGTGAGGTCCTTCATGGGGCTAGTAACTCCATCAGATATTCTCCTCTCACCAGTGAGGCATGAGTTCCCCGTTTTAATATGAGAATAGTGGGATAGTAACAGTGATATATGAGTTGTGTGGATAGTGTGGGTGATCAGGGACTTGCAGTACACATGGTTCACTAGGTTTATCCCCTTAAGAGTGACACTATAGTGGATATAGTATTAGTGGATTGAGATTCACCTTATGGTTTCTTGATCTCTTACTTTGGGAATAGATAGGTTGTGGGACCCCCCTTTTGGGTCTTAGAATGGATAAAGATACATATTCTATTTGGTAGGATATAGTCAAGAACTCCTATATGTGAGAGGGTGTAGGTATCCCATATGTAGGGATGATAATCCCCATCATGTTTTGTATCATTCTCAATGTGTGGACCCCTATTCAGTTAGACTGGGGATTCTTGATTTAGTGAAGAAGATGTTTGGAGGGGAAATCCATGGATAGAGGTGTTTTTTAGGAACAACGATTCACCAGTGAGTTTGGTTACATTCCTTGTGTGATGAGCGAGTGATGATGTGAGTGTATGAGGAGTTGTAATGGATTATGATCCCCTTCAACATGGGATCTTCCTAACTAGATCCTTGAGTTTCAATGTGGTGATTTTGGTTGTATCCCCCTTATACGGACTGATGTGATTTCATCTTCATATCATGGAGGACTAAGGTGGTGTTTACCCCTGAGGCATATGGTGTATCAGTTATGGATGGACAGGGAGTTGTTTTAACTTGGCGATTATGACCAAGGAGGTGTTTTACCCTAAGGAATGTGATTTTTTCAGGGAGCCCTCATTCCATGGAACTGGCCAACATTTAGGGTTATCACGGGTTTATTTTCATGATATTGTGTTGGGTTCATATTGGGAAGTGAAGCCAGAGTTCCTTCACCAACGGGTGTTTTCCCAATAAATGGATTTGGGAAGCTATATGGTTTATACCTTGGTTAGGTGCTGATTGATATCTATAATATCCCAAATCTTCCTAACCCATTACCTTGTATTTTTTAGGTGTTGAAGGTGTCAAGAGGAAGATAGAGTAATAAATGTGGATTTGAGCTAAAATTCTAGAAGGGAATTAGTTTTTCAACATAGAGGGATGTATTGTACTATGAGAGGTTGGTTGGATAGTATGGATAAGATATGGTGTTGATATTTGTAGTGTTTAACCTTGAGATGCCACTTTTGATGGATCTACATTTTAAGGGTCCATGTGTCATGGTAACATGGATACAATGTGGATATTTTGGGGATTGATATTAAGGGATATTCCATTTTATGGGAACCTATATCATGGACGGGTTCATAAGTTTTTATTATACACTATGGAGATAAGAATTATGCCATGATTTCTCCATATTTTTATCAGATCAGGGTGTTGACTATTACATGATTTCCAGGATTCGTTCAACTTAAGACCTTTGTGGAATGGACATCACCCTTACCTTATATTATTATGTTTTCCCAGAACCTGTATAAATTTGGGTGTCCCCCATAATATATTTCTTCCACATTTTATCCCCTTTACTCTTGAGTTATAACTATAGATGTCTTGGGATATCTTTTAGTATATTTTCTTGTCTTTGATCCTCAACTATGATAGATTGATCATTAATTATCTAGATAACTTACTTGTCTTATATTCTTGGGTTCTTCTTCAATCCTTATCCATATAGGGTTGTGGTGATGGTAGTGGTTGGTTTGGGTGATATTGAGGTAATTTATTTTGATGGTGACCATTGTGTTCTAGGGTTCCTTGTGTGATTTTGGTCTAGTGGTCATCTCTTACTTTCTCTATCCCAACATAGTGAATTGTGAAGCTTCAATTGAGGTGGTGGATTCATGAACTCTACCTTATTTATTTTATATATTATGTGGAAGTTTCATACCTATTATTTTCTTGTGTGGATGGTAATAATTAACTTAATAAAGATAATGAACCATAATTAATAAAAATTGATGGAAAGGGGGTGTTTCACGATATGTGTACTTGTTTCCATGCTATTTATCATGTGTTGATACATGTTTTCTATTTTCGATTAAAATAATTATTATTTATAATAATTTTATGTTGATAATGTAATTTATCTATTATAATCACCTTTCATAAAAGGATAAATACTTAAAAATGCAATTTAATCAGTTTCATGAAATTTTTTATTTGAATGCTGGTGTTAGTAAAAGGAAAAGGAACCATGGAAGTGTTTGTTACTAAAATTGGTTGTTATATTCTTATTATGATGTTGTGATTTTTTTTTATCTTAGTTGGGTATGAATTGTTTCAAGTTTTGATGGGATTTTAGTGTGATTTGGGTAGCAGGTTCTATGGAAGATTCCATGGGTGGCATGTTGTGATACCATTATGGATGTGGATTTTTCAGTAAAGCTATTATTGCCTTACCAAGGTTATAAATAGGGAATAAAGTGGTTTTTTTGTGGAATTATGACATGATTAGTTGATGCGGTATTATTTTATAGTTTCTTAGTAGTCTTGAAAAATTACTGGTAATGACAAACTTTGAAATGGTCATGATAAGAATTTAATTAAATCATGACTATAAATGAAATAACGATTCATGAAATAAAAGGGAAATGGATTAAATAAATTTTGGTGATGGATTAAATGGTTTGTCATTAAATATGGGAATTAAAAACATAATAAATATATGACAACTGATAAATGGTAAATCTAGAAACAATGAAATGATATGAATAAATGGGTAGTTGTGGATATTTTGTGGTTTTTTTTCATGAGAAGTGGGATAGTTTGATGGTTTAGTAAGTGGTTGTGATAGATGGTCCATGAAAATACTTTTTAGTGGAATGTGGTTTAGTAATAGTGATTTTTATAGGTTATGATGGTTTTTTTTGGGGAGGAACCATAGGTTGAGTTTATGTGTGATCCTATATTCTTACATTTTCTTTTGATTTCTATACACACCCAACCCAAGTCAAATAAAATTAATAATGCCTAAAGGTTTTGGGTTTTTTGAATTTTCTCTAACATCTAGGATAGTGAGGGAATGAATGGTTGACCAGTACCTCTTCATGGATCTCCTTTCTAGGTGTGGTGTGATTTGTAAAGGCATAAGGTGGGTATGATCATAGCATCATAGTATATAGATACTGAAAGACCTTGTGGTGTATTGGTGAGATGATAGGTATGATCATATGGGTGGAGTATGTGATGTATTGGAAGACCCTATAAAGTATTGATATGATGAGATATTATGGGGGTCATGTATGGTGGGAGTAGGGAATGAGGTTTACGTTCTTCATGTTCACAATAACCTAATTTAATGGACATGTGATATGAGACTGGGATATGGTATGTAGTGGTAGAAATGTGATAATGATGATGTGTATGACATGTGGTGTGGTTGTGGTATGAGATTGGTATAGTGTGTTGTGGCATGGATATGGAAGGGATGGAAATTCCATGAGGTTTAATGCTGGGGAATGAGAGTGATAAACCTATATGGAAGTTCCTTAGGGGTACCGTTTTTTATATATTCTTATGATATCATGTTACTATACTTGGATGTGATATTGGGTGAGAGTTCTTTATAAAGTTTGGGTGATAGTTAACTTGTTAGGCGCTTGTTGGTTCCACTATTTATTATTTGGAGTATTAGTATGCTTGTGCCACATTTTCATGATAGGTATTGAGTATTATCCTACCGAGTAGACATGTTATTCTCACCCTTATATATATAAAACTATTGTTAAGGTTTCTAGGGTGAGTTTGGATATTAGGATAGATAGTACTAGATCAAATATTGGGGCTATGGTCGGAGTCACTGCCTAGAAGTTTTACTTTATATTTTATTTATATATTTTTATTTATTTGACATATCATGCATTGTGGATTATTTTTGGTTTTAATTTTTTTTATATTATTATCTTGATTTTTTTATTTCTTACTATGTTCATAGGATATACGAGGGAAATTCCTACCATTTTCATGTTATATACACTCAGTGTTATTCTCCAACCCGAAGCCTATTAGAGGTGGGCCTGAAGGGTCACTCTCATCTTCAATGTAGGCCCAAGAGGGGTCCCTAATGGGGATGGTTCATGATAAAATGGTATCAAGTTTTTTTGAGAATTAATATAGTGTTTGAAGTTAGGAACTCATGAGTATTTTATTGATTGGTATGGAAATGACATCAATTGAACTTAGTGTATGACATTATCAAGGGATACCATCTAGGTGATATGATTTTAGGTCCCCCTATGATACAAATTAATGAACTTAATCACATTGAAAATTCTACGTGAAGTGATGCTACTTGATAGGTAAAGAACTAGGATAGGTACATGTATCATTATTGTTCGTGTGTGTGGTCGAATTTGGGAGAGATTTCAGAGGGTGTAAAAAATAATTGAGCTAAATGAATATAATTAAATGAATTTTAAAGGGGATTTTATAACACTGGGATTAGAATTTTATTTCCTTATTTTTAAATATGTTAACTGGTCATCATATGCATGCAGTTCAGGTTGGTGGGGTTCAATAGGCTGACCCAGTTAATCATAGGAGGGTTAAACTGACCGGGGAGGATGAGCTTTAGAGAAAGATGTTATATGAGTTCTAATGTCATGGATTGTCTAAGTATAAGGGGAGTATCTTTGACATGTAGATATATCATAGGTTAAAGGATCCTGATATTTATTTTAATCTAACTTGTGTTAGGGTGGTGTATTGGGTTTCGATGGCTGCTAGTCAGATGTTGGGAGCATTACAACAGTGGTGAATCTTGTATATCAGGGATTGAAAAGAGGTAAATGTATCTTGGTATGATTTTAAAAGGTATTCCTAGGAATATTACCTATCTTTGGTGATGATAGTGGTTAAGTTGTAGGAAATACTCTCTCTTTAGTAGGGAAGACTGCGCATATAGGATCTCGGGATCAGATTCAAAGACCTTATTCGCTTCACCCATGATCTATTTCTAAATTAGGAGTTTAGAGCTCAGTTATTTATGATATCACTACACCTTGTTATTTAAAATGAAGTCACCCCATTTTTTTGCCTATTTATTTGGAGGTACAAAAGAAGGATGAGGTCATTGGGAGGATGTATGCTTGGTTAGGGTCATGTTGAGAGGGTATGTCACGACCCACCTTCACCAAGATGAGGGAAGGGACAGAAAATTGCCAGAACCTTCCTTCTTCAAGTTTAAGGAGAGATAATAACCCTTGAGACCCGCCATCAATAGGTCCCAGAGTGGCGACTAGCACCAAGGGCATAGAATCACACACAAGATGGAAGGCATTAACCTTTTTATTTAATAGTATCGGGAGATAAGATGATAAAACCCAATAACGCCAAAAACTAGGGTAAAAGTAAATCTAAATAAACCATTCCAATATGCATGTTACAAAAGTAAAAGACACAATATATAAGGAAAATACAAGGGTAAGGTACCAAAAGAAAAGAAAAACAGCAACTGCAACTGCCCCAACACCTGAGCTAGTACGACCTTGCACGATCCCTGAAGTCCTCCTGGAAACCTGAAAGCAGTTTATATATGTAGGGTGAGAATAAAAGTATACTCAGTAGGGAAAACCAAAGACTCTTGTGCACAAGTGGGGAGGCATTCTGATGCCCTATGAGAAAGGAGACAACCAAAACACCTAGCAAGGAAAACTATTCGCCCAAGCCTCACCAAGGCACACTCCCCAAATAACGAAAGTCAAGTAATGTATAGTAATAACACATCAATGTTTGGGTACCCCGTGCCACTTTCCCACTGGTTATTGAAGACATCCTACGCATCGAACCAATCCCACCATTCTCACCGCAGTCCCACTGCCACACCCCGCCCGCACACACCTGGGCCACAACCACACATCCCGCCCGCAAACACCTGGGCCACAACCGCCATCCTGCCCACATACACCTGGGCCAGAACAACCATATGTAACCATGCCCGCAAACACCTAGGCCAGAACAACTACTGAAACGCATGAAGGCACCTGGTCCAGAAAGCTACTGTCATGCCTGAAGAAACCTAGGCCTCATCCCGAAGATACTTGGGAAACAACCTACCCACAAACACCTAGGCCAACCACCACACTACTCTGCCTAAATAATCTTGGGATAATAATGGACTTTAGTCCATCACAGCCTGCCTGAAGAGTCTTGGGCTATTCGAGAAAGGGAGTAGAAAAGGAGCTAATAACCAGCCACTCATAGGAGTGATGGGAAAAACACCCTCCCCCATGAAATGGGTGTGTTCGACACTAAGTGATCAACCTGGGTGGGGCGTGAATAAGAAAAATTAAAACAAAAATTATATATATATAAGTAACAAGCACTCATCCCAACCTAGGGTTTCACACCCAACCCAAGCACGAACAGCCTAGTCA
Source organism: Viscum album (assembly GCA_963277665.1). Lineage (NCBI taxonomy): Eukaryota > Viridiplantae > Streptophyta > Magnoliopsida > Santalales > Viscaceae > Viscum > Viscum album. Next base: position 779,242,670 of record OY728125.1, read on the forward strand.
CTATCCATAGTAAGAACACTACTCACAGCCGAGTCACAACTCATTCCCAGAACCGATTTCCCATTTAACCCGTTATTGTTTTCATGTTCAAGTGATCCTGTTTGAGTAAAGTTTTTCACTACTAGGAAACTAGAAGGAAAACACAAGCCAAGGGGAATTACAACCAAAAAAAATTTTAAACATTCACACCCAGTTCTCTTGTAAATTCTCATCATAAGGGAAGAAACAGTGAGATCCCTCCAAGTATTGGAACCAAAACAGGATTCAAGATATAGTCCCACATCCCCAAAACCATAACCAACGATTTTACAACAGTAGGGGATTCCACCCCAATTCGTGTCACAAGCAGAGCAATCCCACAAATTCAGATTCACATCCAACAACCCTACCATAACAGAGGATCCCATCCTCACCCACATTCCCTCATAAGCATCTAGCAGGAAAACACACCCACTACCAAAACAGAGTAGGGAAAATTCCAAGTTCGAGCACATCATTCATTAGTTTCTTCTTTTTATTGGTTAACTGGGGTAACCACACAAGTATTTATGTTCACTGGACATCCATTTGACCAGCCGAGTTTAAGTGATTAACCAATTTCTAGATTAAAGTCATTAAATCATCACTTAAGGTAAAGGTTCATTAGTGCACAAGGAAAGACCACCAACGACCATGATTTTCAGCAAGCATAATCCCAAACAGTTCACAATCACATATCAACATAAAGGAATACAGTAGAAACTTCAAACGCACCCCATCATCCTTTAATAGTCCATTTATTATCTTTGTTAAGGTTTGGTTTTGTCCACCCCACCGAAACAATAGCGTACCCACCCCACATGATACACAGAAAGGATATACGAAGGAAAATCCCTACTTGGTTGATCAAGGATCTAAGTTCTTCTCCACGCACCAAGAATAGGGGATGCATGACTTGCAGGGGAGGAACGTCGGGGACTCCAAGGATGAGTAGAAAAGCTCCAGCACATGCGCACCACAAGCCACAAGAAGGAGGGACTCCAGGCGCACCAGGGGGAAGAAATAAATCCATCCAGGGAGAAGAAGGGAAAACTCTAGAGGAATATATAGCAATGAGATCCTATTGTTATGGGATATGGAATTTGAATGACTTGAAAGTCAGATCATGGTTTAGTGGGCAGTTACACATGATGATATTAAGATATTATTTAATATCCCCCATCAGGGAGGTTTCTCGGGATTTTTAGGTATTAATTATGGGATTTAAATGGCTTTAAAAAGGGTATTAAAATCTTTTAGCTTCAAAAAATTACGTTGTGGGAGCGGAATTGGAAAAAGAACGAAGGAAGGGTAAGGATACGGTACCACCGTCATGGTGCCACCGTCATGGTGCCACCATCTTAGTTCCACCCTTACGGTGCCACCGTCTTAGTGGAGCCGCGTTTTGGAAAAGTAATGGGCCGGGAGGGTCTGGGCCATTACAGGGTATCCATTGAATTTCCTTGAGGGGTAGATCTATTAGTGGAGGATCTTAAGTATCCATACCAACAAGGTTTTTTAGAAAAATTTGGGGTTAGGCCCCTTTATTAAAGATAAATAAAAAATACAACAATACATTAAGGATATGATGATAATGGGGCCAAAAATAGCAATCTTTCCCTCATTCAAAGCAAAAAACAATGCAAGAAAGCATCAAAGATTAGTCTAGTGGATTAAAATCCTCAAAATCCTCATACCATTAAAATTCATCTCTAAGGGAGCTGAAAAAGTTATCCCGAGCCCTCTACCCATCCATAGAAGATGTTGATATGGTTCTCATAGTTTGATTAAGGTGGGCGTAATCCTTCTTTGGTTTGGATTTATTCCTTAAAACCAAAGAAAAACCTTTATCATACTTCTTCTTGTCCTTATCCCCTATATCCCTATAGGATCTCCTTGACGATGGATCTTTATGTTCTATATTATGCCAATTTCTATATAGTTTGGTTAGTTTTCATTGGTTGTTGAGTTATTTTATGAGGTTAGGAACCAGATGAGTAGTATAACTTATGTCCACATCAACAGGGGCATTGGTGATTTGATCCTCTTCTTAGCTTGATCTAAGACAACATGGTTTTTTTAACCATAAGGATCAACCAAAAACTTATTTGTTTTCACACTACCATCATGATTAAGAGTCCCATGTGAGTTCTATGAGTCTAATTCCAAATAGTACCACCCTGATAACCCAGTTGATTTTGTCTTAACTTAATGTATTCCTTGGAATTTATCATGCCAGGATCTACACTCCCTTTTGAAACTACATACTTCTCTGAATGAAAATCTTGTACTTGTAAAGACTGCAAACCAAAATCCACAATAATATTAAAAAACTTTCATAAATATAAAGTCACTTGAACTCTTGAGGAATAAGATGGTAACTCCTCTACCAAGGTTAACCCAATATCATACAGAGTTCTTGAAAAATCCTTTAAGACACCCCAAACCAGATTTTTTCCCTATACATGCCCTTTCCCAGAGGTCTTGACCAGCACCTACCTCTATACATTACCCTCTAGTAAATGTAACATCTATATTTTTTCACATCCCTTAGACTACCTTATTTTATTTCTTCTATTTCCCTATATATAATAAACCCCAAAAATAACTATTTCACTAAAAAATTTCAAAAATTCCCCTTGAAGTGATTACTGAACATGTGAAAAAATTGACTCCTTTCATTGGTCGCCTTATAAGGGATAATTTTCTATACATCTTTGGATATTCATGTATGAATATTTATTCCTGTAGATTATAGAATTATTTATGGTCATTGAGTAGAAATAAAATTTAATATCCCTCCTACATTTACCCTTCAAATGAATAATGATCTTATAGTTAGAACATAAGTTGGGGAGTTTCTCATAAATAATCTTAAGCTTCAACTCATTATCATGTGTAGATAAGATCACTTATTTAGTCAACAATAAATTCAAGTCCACATCAATGAGAACCCTAAAAAAATAACCAGATATAAATTTTTCAGTCCCCATATCTATTTTGATAGGAACATCATATGATATATAGATTATTTTAAGTATCATATATATATATATATTATACAATTGGTTATGATTTAGTCGATTACAGATATTTAAAATCATTTATCACACCCACCTAGGTCTATTCCTTAATAATTAAAGTGGATAGGCTTCTAGTTTCCTTAATATTGACTGTGATAATTGGAATTCATATGCGTCTACTTTATGTGTGTCTAGGTTGTGGTCTAATGATGGGAAAACATAATTCATCTAGGGTTTTATTTTTTTCTTCATATACAATGATACAATATCATTATTTTCATAAAATGGTTATATTATGTGTGCGCGGTTATTGATTTCTATTGAAGGAGAGTTATGTTTTCTAATATGGAGGGCCACCATGAATTATTAATTAGTGAGAAGGATTATTAGACGGATCATAGATTTTTGGAGGCTTATATATATCAACTATCATATTTTTTATTGGATTCAGTAGAGGCACAAGTGTTTGAATTTCCTTGAGTAATGGAGGAGTTTTTAGATGTTTTTCCTGAGGAGTTTGTGACCCAACCCCATTTAAGTGATATTGAGTTTGGGATAGTTTTGTAACCTAATGAATCTATGATTTTTTGACTCCTTATTGGATTAAACCTTCTAAGATATGGTAGTTGAGGATTCAATTTTATGATATAATAAAGAAAGGCTTTATCTAACCCAGTGTTTCACCATGGGGTGATCCCATCTTATTCACAAAAAATATGGAAGGTAGTATATGGTTATGTATATAGCCCTATCAATTGAATTAGGCGATGATAAAAAATCATTACCCTATTCTGAGGATTGATGATTTTTTCATCCAGTCGAAGGGATCCAACTATTTTTTAAAGATTAATCTATGGTATGGATATCACTATATGAGGGCGAAGGAGGAGGATATCTTACGTACTTATTTTAGATGTTTCTAAGTGAACTTTGAGTTTGTGGTTATATCATTTGGTGTCATAAATACCCTAGATATTTTTATAGGACCCATAACATTGTGTTCTATGAGTTCTTAGATTAGTTTTTTGTAGTGTTTATTAATGACATACTCATATACTTGAGGTCATAGGAGGATCATTTCAGGCATCTTAGGTATATTTTTCAAGTCCTTCAATACCACCATCTTTTTTGGAAAATTTTAAAGTGTAAGTTTTTTATGTGTGAGGTGAATTTCCTTAGGCATGTGGTGTATCAATAGTGAGTGGTAGTCAATCATTCAAAGATAAAAGTAGATATTTCTTAGTAAGAACACAAGAACATTATACTGGTTCATATCTTTCTATGTGTCATGGGATACTATCAAAGGTTTTTGTATAATTTCTCTTGGATTATAACTCTTTTGATAGCCTTGAAAAGAATGGGTTGGGTCTTTATTTAGAGTGATCAATGTTAGGAATATTTTTACTACTTTATGGAGAGGTTGATTAGTGCTCCCATACTTCAATATCTTGAGGAGGGGGTGATATTTTTGGTATTTAGTGAAACTTTACATCTCATTTTGGGTTTTGATTTGATACAATAGAGAGAAATGATATCATATGGTTATAGGTAGTTATGCTCTCATAAGTGTAACTATGAAACCCATGATCTTGAGCCACTGGTGGTAGTTTTTGATTTGAATATATGGAAACATTTTCTCATTGGAGAGTGATTTTTATTCTTCAAAAATCATAGGATCCTGAGATATATTTTCTCTCAGCTATAATTGAACTTGTGAAAGTGGTGGTGGATTTAGTTCTTACAGGATTACAAATTGGAAATATCATATACCCTGGGGAATGGGAATATAGTTGTTGATGATCATAATCAAAAATCAAATGAAAGGAAAATATTCCCTTTATATAGGACATGTATGACACTCCTTATTGAATAAAGAATATTTACCCATGCAACATATAGTACTATCCATTGGTGTGTTCTTGATTGAACACTACAATAAAGGTGATCATGAGATGAATAATCCATCTCATGGATTAGTAACCAAAGGAAACTATATAAGAGTAATGTGGTAGTTCCAAACATAATGATTTCATTGGGTGAAACATAGTCTTAGGTTTCATCACATAAAACCAAGATACATTGTTAACAATATAAGATTGGTTTAATGCTTAAGGATATTTTGATATCAATGTATCCATAAGTTATATGAATCACATGCATACATTTTAGTTCACATTCAATGATCTACCACATGCACTAAAATACCTTAAGGATTTTTTTAAACTTAACAATTATTTGTGAATCCATCCAAACTATTTTGGTTATGGTCTATTAAGAACTCTTCATCTTGGAAAAAATAGTTTTTCCAAAACTTAATCCTTATAAAAATCCCTAAATGTGTAACCCTATGGGTCTTAGTAGCATAAAAAATATAAAATCACTATTTGATAGATGTAAGCAAGGAGAGACCTCTAACAAAGTGTCACTACTACTCAAGATACCAAGGGGTCTGGTGTGATATTTCTCAAACATACTCATATATATATGAAAACATGTACACCACAAGATATATCATATACATTTTATGTATACCTCTATATTCCATTTTCCCATAACATTGAGTAACCACTAAACATGGAATAGTTTCAATCTAGTATAATACATCTCACTTTTTCTTGATCCAATGAAATAAAATGACTAGATTTATGAATACACCACACATAATTTATCTAAAAAATGAGTATTTCACATGTCCCTAATCTAGGTAGTTAAAAAAATCATATGTTTCTTAAATAATCATATCCATGAATTTAATCAGTCTAATTCAATCAAGGGCCAGATGTCTTTACTTGTCATACATGTGGACAAATCCCATCTTGGTTGTGCTCCAACCAACAACATGATCAAAAAAATACTCAACCACCCAATGATTAGTTTCACTGTAATGGATTGTGTAAGAAAGGTATCAAAATATGAAGGTTCACATGCTAGGTATCTCATTGAACTTAGGTAAGAAGGATTGATAATAATCATATAACCCTAAGTATATTAATGACTGTATGACATTCTATGAGATATAATTTGGTGATTCAATCCAATTAATAAATTTATACTTATTAATTTATAAGTCCATTATTTTCACCTCATATACAAATATTTTTAATGAGTATAATATTTTCTTCAGGATAAACTTAGAATATCATTACAACCCATAATATTCCATGATGATAATCAACTAGGGAAAACTAAAATTCATATTTTGAGGGTATATTATCCTTACACTATCCATGTAAAGTAAATTGTAGCACTCATGAATGAATGATAAATGATGATTTTATTTATTATAATAACATGATTCATTATTCAACTATTACATCAATATATTAAGTATCATACACCAAGGGACTCTATATAAATGTCATGATTCTTCTGTGATAATGTTTAAATCAAAGGATCTTCTAAATTTTCATCTATAGCAATGCAACTAATTCCTAACATCAACCCTCTCAATGATATCTTATATAAGATGGTATTTTTGAAGGATCTTTTTGGTCCTTTTTTCGGACTAGGGTTCTTTTTCCTGAGAAATAACTCCATTTTTTTCAAAGTAAATATTTATTATTCCATCAATATAAAGAACCAACTCTAGTTTAATGATGAACTTCCCTATCCAAAAATATTCATTTTCATCGACTGATATAGAGATATACCCTACCTCTATTATTTAGTCTTATATAGTGTATTGTTTGGAAATATTCTAATTAATAAATCCATAATTTAGGAAAAACATGAAACCATATTTATATTTCATATCATCTCTTCTAGATTAGAAACTAGAATATATGTATCCCTTTACACAGAGATCACCCTCTCCTTTAAAGCTCAAGAACATGTCTTCAACACTTCTCAAATACTTAAGAATGTTCTTCACAATAATCTATTAACTCTCACAAGGATTGGATTCGTATATATAAGTAATGATAGGATCATAGGAGACATCAATTCAAGTAAAAAAATATTAAATACATGATAAAACCTATGGTGAACACATAGGGAATTCTATATATCCTTTACAACTCTTTTAAAGGATCTTAAATATTTATAACATCCATGGTATGTAACACTGGTAAAGACCCCTTTCTGGAGTACTCTATACTAAACATATTTATCACTTTACCATTGTAAGTGTATTAACTGAGTCTAAGTATCCTCTTAGACTTATCTCTATAGATATTTATACCCATTATGAAGGCTTATTGACCTATTTATTTCATAGAGAAGCATTTACCCAGCCACATATTTATAAAGTTAAGTGTTAGGATGTAATTTCTAATAAAAAGTATTTCATCCATATAAAATATCATAATAATTACAACCCTCCCACTAAACTTCTTATATACGCACAAGAATCATCCATGTTTTTGATGAAACCAAACTCTTTTATTATATCATCAAACTGGATATTCCAACTCTGAGAAGCTCACTTCAATACATAAATGGATCATTTTAGATTGCATACCTTAGTTTTATCATTTTTCACTTAAAAACCTTCAGTTTGTATCATATACACATCCTAAAATAAATTACCATTATAGAATATGGTTTTGAAATCCATTTGATATATCTCATAATCAAAATAAGATGCTATGGAAAGAGAAATCTGAATGGAATTTTTCATCATGACAGGTGAAAATTTTTCTTCATAGTCAGTTCCATGAATTTTCTTATAAACGTTTTCCAAAAATAATTATTTATAGGTAGAAAATATAATGTCCATATTGGGTTTCTTGAAGAAAATACACTTTTAAAATATAGGTCTTACCCCTTTAGGCACATCCACAAAGTTCTAAACTTCGTTAGTGTACATGGATTCAATTTTAAATTCCATGTATTTTTACCATTTCTTAGAATTAGAACTTTTTATGACCTCTTGTTAGGTATTAGGTTCAAATCCTATTAACATTAAATCATTATAATTAGCTATGAGAAATCCATATCTCACAAGATCTTGATGGACTTACCATAACTTTGAGGTTCTTGTATAACATGAGTTAGTTATTTTTTCACAAATCTTTGTGGGACTGACACAACCTCCATCTCATGAACACTGTCTATTTTTTGGGCATAAAATTATCCAAATTCAACTTTATTCCCATTTAATCCTTTACTTATATTCCCCTTATTAAGAAAAATACCATTTTGGGAAACAAACACATTTTGTTCAGTAAGATTATAGAAATAATATCCCAAAGTGTTCTTAAGATAAAAAAATAATTTTTTTTATATTTAAAGTCAATATTTTAAGAATAAAATATTTATATGAATGATTCACATCGGTAAATATTTATAAAATACATAATTGGAAATTTCCCAATTCTTATCTCATATAGTGACATTATGGTTGCTTTAAATGGAATATAATTTAGTAAAAATGAATCAAACTCTAGAGAATAATACCAAAATGAAATAAAAATGCCACATTGACTCATCATCAACCAAACCATGTATAAAAAGGTACTAATTTTCCACCAATCACACTATTCCATTATGGTTTCTAGGAGGAATGAGTTGTGAAAAAATTCCAAAATCCCTTAGATGATCAATTAATTCATATCTTAACCATTTAATACCCTAATTTTATCGGAGGACCTTTATAATTTTTACCAGTTGATTATGTAATTTATTCTAAAACCCTTTGATCTTTCCAAAAAATTTATACTTGCGTCACATTAGGAACACATAACCATACCAACTAAAGTCATCAATAAAGGTAACTAAGTAACTAATACCACCACTTTCTTGTGTACTCATTAGTCCACATACATCATTATGTTTGATATCCAATAGTTTATTATACATTTCACCTTTCTCATAAAAAGGTTATTTGATCAAATTTCCCAATAAAAAATTATTCATAATTATAAAATTATTCATAATGTAGTGGGTCTAATATATATATATATATATATGCAGTATTTGAAAGCATTCCTCATTTATATGTGTAAGGTGATAATGCCAAATATAGGTGGGATTAGAATCAACTATGAATTTATTATTTCAAATGTTATAAATAGGATTATCTAAATCTATAATAAATAAAAAATTTATTATATTACATATTAAATAAAACATATCATTTATATATATAGATAAACCCTTGTTTTTAATAGTTAATGAGAATCCCTTCATGTCCAAACGAGATACAGAAATAAAATTCCTAATTATGATGGGAACATAATAACAATTTTTCAATTCTAATATTAATCCACTTAGTAAAATAAGATTTTAAGTGTCAAATTATAGTATATAAATCATTCTACCTTAATAACATGAAGATATAATTCACACTTTTTCAATTCCCTTATATCTCTGAGTTTGTGTTTGTCAGCACAAATGTGTGACGCACACCCGATATCTAATTACCATGAGTCAAAGTTTGTGAAATTGAATTTTATAACATTAACACTAAAAGAATCTAAAATATTATTCTTGATAACAATTATCAACACTATATACCAATATATTATTGTTTCATAGGTCACACCTATGAGGGGTCTCAAAATGATAATCATGTAGTAATCGATATCCTATAACAGAGACATATCTATGGGTGAGTATCATCAATTATATCTTTTCACAATGGAATTTTAATGAAAGTAATCCCACTAAAAATGATGACCTCACACATAATATATATTTAGTTATCCAATATCCACATTTCATCATGACTTACGCTGGTTTGATAAATTAAATAAGCCATGACTATATCTGGTAGACAAAAATATTTTTGATTATATCCTATAAGATTATTAAATAGTTGAGTGGATAAAATTCTTTATCTAAATCCATTAAATGTTTTAAATAAACTATATTCATTTGGTATCATAATCATTGGGGTTTAATAGCAAGTGTAACCTATATAAAAGACCAAAAAAAAGGAACCTAACAAGTGGGGTTACCTTATTACTTGCATTCCTTGTGAAAGATAATTCATGGACACCTAACCATTAGGGTCACCCATACTGAATAATTGAGGTCTCAACAAGTGCCTCTTTGGAAGTAATCTTACACTTAGTATTTAAAATGTTTTTCTATCAAAGTATCACTAACTTAATACACATCATATGCATATTAATTTCATAAATATTTCATGTTTTATTACTTTTTCTATGCTTGCTTCCAATGATTTATTTTTGGAATCTATATTCCATACACCAGATTAATGTATTCACACAACATTAATGTGTAACTATTTATACAAACCAAAAGTTTGTATTAGTTACCAAAAAATAGAATCCAAGTATATTCATACATATCTGAATTCATATCATCCATAAGCTACATGAACTTTTCATGTAAAGGAATAGAGTTATTTGAGATTTACAATATCTAAATGAGGAAGACCGAAGCGATAGATTGGAAACCCTTCACCTTTCTTTAATAATGAATAAGCCTTCAGGTTTTTGGGTAGTCTGACCCTAAGTACTTCTCCCTAGTGATACTTTACTCAAGTGATAATTCAATTCATGATATCCCTAACACCTAATATGCACAAATTATATTCAACAACTATTCCCAAGCTTATAACTCTAAAAACAAATTATTTTCAAGGTAAATGAAAAAATTAAATCTTATGATATCACACATAGAATGTAATGCAGGGAACTATTTCCTAGAAGTAATTTATCATGTAAATAAAGCATACACATTATTCAAATTTTATAAACAATTTAAAAATATGAATAATAAAATTAATGAACAATAAAATAAACACTTTATCTAACATGAAACTTTAATATGAACTTTTCACATTTAATTTAGGCTTGTAAAAACATATTTTTATAATTCCTAACACTTAAAATGTATAAAAAATTTATTTTTTTTAAAAAGTTAATTAAATATAAAAAATTAATAATAATAATAATAATAATAAATAATAATTTATATACTGCCAATTGATAATATGGTGACCCTTAATGTATTTCTGGGTTGGTGTAGAGGACTAGTGAAGGTTAGCATTGGAAGGAAAAGCATGGGGTGGCACTAGGACATAACAGAGCATAGGGTAGTGCCAAGGCAGAGTGCCAACACGTATGGTGGCATGAATTAGTGTCCATGTAGTGGGAAGCTACATAAGAGTCCAATAATAACCCTATCGAGCGCATTAGGTAATGAAGAAGTGTGCTGCTGAGTTAAAGTCCAATGTGGGACTCACTCAACAATAATCACTATTCATCATTAAATATATTTTTCATTCCATAATTGATATTGAGTTTTCATATAATGAAACATAAATCCTAATCCTAACATTATGCTGACACTCAATGCAACATTAGGCAGTGAAAAAATGATGCTCTTTTTTTCTACGGCTATGATGAAAACTATGTTAACCGCTTAACATAATTCATACCTTTCAGATCATATTACATTAATAGATTAACACAATGAAACCTCACAATTCACATGATGTATAATTATTAACATGATGTTTATTGGAGCACCCAACATTACATTATCATATAACATAATGTTAAGTGGTAAAAAACCAATTTATATTTCATAAAACTTGTTCTTTGAAAATCAGTGAATTAGACATGTTGATTAGACGAGGAAGATAGATTTTATTCCACTAATTAGTTTTATGGGATAATCTAATTATTGGTGACATAATAATAAAACCATTATATGCTCATATATCCTAGACAATATCAATGTGAATACAAAAATGAAGAATAGCATACATGTATACTTGTAGCAGTAGATTCCATCTCAATGGAGTTTTTCTAATTAATATCAAAGGAGAATCAAATTTATAATTCCTACTTTTGTAGGTAATCCATAGGTATTTGTATTCAGTTTTACAAACTTATAATTCCCATAAACCCAAAGGGGTGCTAGTGCCTTCACTATGATGTGACGAATGATGCTACGAGAAATAGAGAGTTCCTATAATCTTTACATGGAACCAATAATCATTATCCACACCCGAATGAAAGGAAAACCTTTCCTTTATGACTCATTATATTCTATAATGTATTTTTGAAATGGATACAAGGATAAAAATGTTTCATCCTTGATAAATATTTTATCCATATATTTGTTAAAATATGAGGGAAAGCTATTCCCACCACCTATGTTACACCCACAATTTCATTTTTAGGTACACAACCTTTTTTTTTTATTTTTTTATAAGTTTCGAGTCTTTTATTTATACTATTTTTTTAGTTTTAATATCCTTTTTAGAGTTTTTGGCAATCTATAGTCTTTATAGTCTTCATTTTTTTGAGTCTGTAGGAGACCATGATGTATCCCACTATGGACATGCCATAGGGAACCCCAGGTAGGAAGAGATGTACCATAGCTTGGGGGATACAACATGAAGAAACCCCTACTCATGTTGTATAAGGGTAACACCAGTTGCCCTTACATAGTGGGAAGGGGGTTTTCCATAGCCTAGGGGGTTATGAAGCAGATCCCCATACCCTTATTGCATAAAGGTAACATAAGTTACCTTTACACAACATAGAACATGTGTGAGGATAACTAAAAAGTGGGATGTGCCCTAGCCTAGGGGGGTTACACTATGGAGTCCCAGTTCTAGGTGCACCATAGTGAAGTCAAGGAGGCTGTCCCATATAGGCCTAGGAGTTGGGGTCTTAGCCTTTTACCTCTTAAAGGTAACCTCAGGGCTACACTGTAGAGGTTTCCAGTGGAGGCACACCACATCATAGCCCCTCGAGTTATTCCTTAGTGTACCCATGTGTAGTTTAAAAAAATGAAAAAAATGAAATTACCAATGCACCCCTTTAAAAATAAATTCCCTTACCCTCATTTCTCTCCAACTCTCAACCTCCAAATCACCCTACGCATGAGGTGCTTTCCCCTTCCCTCTTAGTGTTATATTTGGGTTTATTTCACCTAGTTTCTTCCAAGAATCATCAAGTAAATGTATCCTCTTCATTCCTCTTGACTTGTTCTTCCATCCTTTATGAATTTATCTCTTTCTTAAGGTCTTAGAGACCTAGGGTTTGTGTTTGATAAATTTTATGATGTAGGTTTTGGTGTTTATGGTTTTTTCTTTCCACTCTAGGATCCCTCTTGACATCCTACGTGTATTTCCATCATAGGTGAGTTGTTTCCACCAGTTGCTAAGGGTTTGGTTTAATTTTAGGTAGGTGGGTTTATGTGACAC